>BLKR01009778.1:0-88063 GCA_011170035.1 Teleogryllus occipitalis
TGGCTAGACGTAAGTTGGCTAGACGTAAGTTGGCTAGACGTAAGTTGGCTAGACGTAAGTTGGCTAGACGTAAGTTGGCTAGACGTAAGTTGGCTAGACGTAAGTTGGCTAGACGTAAGTTGGCTAGACGTAAGTTGGCTAGACGTAAGTTGGCTAGACTAAGTTGGCTAGACTAAGTTGGCTAGACTAAGTTGGCTAGACGTAAGTTGGCTAGACGTAAGTTGACTAGACGTAAGTTGACTAGACGTAAGTTGACTAGACGTAAGTTGACTAGACGTAAGTTGACTAGACGTAAGTTGACTAGACGTAAGTTGACTAGACGTAAGTTGACTAGACGTAAGTTGACTAGACGTAAGTTGACTAGACGTAAGTTGACTAGACGGAAGTTGACTAGACGTAACTTTGCATTCTGATTTCATGTGTTATAGTAAGTAATTTGCTATATATAGGAGCAAGATTTATCAATTTTTCACTGTTACCACAGCTCCTGTTTAAGAGATTTTCTGTTGAAAAATCGCCGATTTCTGCCACAATATTTTAATTCTTTATATTTCCTACGTAAACTTAGTAAACCGAGAAAATGAAAAGAAGATATAAAAGAACAATTACGTAAATTTCATTAGAGTTCAAATTCAAGCCTCGTACCATTTATGTTAAACCCATTGTTCACATGCAATTTCGCTAAGCACAGTAGCTTCATTAAGAAGGGACAGTTAATTTATTTTCATTCCATCTCATCCGTGACCTTTTATTTTACTTTTCTGATTTGTGACCGTCAGTAGCTCCATTACTGGAACCACAATGCAGGCAGTTGCCATACTTTAAAATCTCTAAGCATCTTTTCTCCACGCGAAATAAGGCATTTTACCCTGCTCTCTCTGTGATTTCGTCGCTTGGGAAACCTGCTTTCTTTCCTTTACATGTTTCCAAGTCCCATTCTTGCCCCTCAACTTCCCCGCCAGACAGCTCTGCGTTTTCCCTCCCAGGCCGCCCGCCGCGCTGCCCCGCCGACGGCTTAATTGGGCAGCTCCGCTAATTAAAGGCGGACGCGCCGTTGCCTTTGTCGCCATCGCGTCCCGACGCCCGCCCCTCCCTCTCTCACCCCCTCCATCCACCAGTGTGCGCTGGGCCGCGCCGCGGCTCCGTCGCCGCCGGCCTCTTAACAGTTTCCAAACCTTGGCGGCGTCTAAGTAAGTTTAATGGCTCTATCACTGAACCGCTAATGACCAACCTTGAAGTCACAACTGTCCCGACAACCACCCGCTGTTGAACGACAGCGCTGGCGTCTCCGGCTTCGCCCCGTTGTGAGGTGGTCCCGGGCTGTCTTTGAAATCTGCAGCGTTTCTCTTCGCTTAGATTGTGTTTGCCCTTCGTTCATTGGCCACCCTCCCTCGGGCACGATATTCGATGATGGATATAAAAGCAATTGTGTGGAACAGTAGGTGTATTCAGAGGTGAATTAATATTTCAGTAGGTTTGAAGTAAAACCACGAGATGGCAACCTCGAAAAATATTGATTTTTTAATATAAGAAATGAAAATTATAATTAAAAAAATACGTTTGACACTTATACATTGAAAAAATAAATAAAATGTCAGTGTTTAAATGAATATGAAATAACATTCATCTACATATTTGTAAAGGAAACGCTTTTAAAAACGCATTCTCTGTTTCTTAAATTTGATTGAAATTTATTCTTTTTGTGTCGTATTTAACGTAGTTATATTTTATTTTTATCACGTGAACGACACCAACAACCAAATGAACTAATACAATTTTTGAAAAAAATATGAAGCCTTATTTAGCGGGGATGGCTAACCACGTGTTTAGTTTGCTTATGCATTTATACATCCCGAAATTCAGGAAGTATAATTCATTCTGTTGATCTTGATCTTGAATTAAATATAATGTAGATCTCTTGAGGGTAGGTCAATAAAAGATAGGTTGTCTTTTACATTGCCAACGTTTTGACCATTTATTTGACCTTCTTCATGGCTATAAATATACAATCATACAAGAAAAATATGCAGGTAGTGCCCTTTTACATGATGTGTTATTAGATGCGAAACTAACAATATTCAAACTATAATTTGCTATGCAATAGGGCAGAGATAACCATAATTACTTGTTACTTATGCAGGTCAAATATGGCCGAAATGTTTGCATTGTAAAAAACTACCTGTCTTTTAGTGACCTACCCTCAAGAGATCTATATTATATAGAAGTATAATTATACACGTGCACACGATTCTTAAGAACTGAAGAAACGTAGAAATGTATGTTAAAACAGCACAAAATAGAACATAATCTAGCAATGGCAGAGTACAGATTTAAAAATGAGCATGAAGCTTTGGAATGGAGCTAACAACCAGTTTGTTTACAAACTGGCGTATTATTTAAGCAATATTATTAATAAATCATACAAAGTAAAAGATAAATGAGTGTTCTGTTCTTGCTTCGCTATGAGCATAACTAGCATAGTCCTTTTACGAAACACTCGGATTTTCAACACTGCGCACAATTGCGTTGGAATGCATCCCACACAACTGGCAAACATGCGCGTAAACGCTCTCAAAAAAATTTTCACATCTTATGAATAGTATGTTCTTATTGAAGTGCTACGATTCTGCGCCATTCCGGAAATTTATTCTTTGCTTTATTTCTACTATTCCGTGGTTGTTTCCTGGAAATTATTCTCTCAGGAAACTTAATCCCGCCGAAATTAATTTCCTAGGAAGTGAATTTTCTAGGATTAAATTCTTCTGGAAGTTAATACTTCTGAAAGTGTATTCGCAAGAGCTGAATAACCACAACAAATGAGCGGCTAATGAAGTGGATGGCCAAAGGAAGTGAATGGCCAAAAAAACGTGAAAGGACAAAGGAATTGAATGGCCATAGGACATGAATAGCCAAATGACGTCAATGTATAAAGGACGTGAATGGACCAAGGACGTGAATGGACCAAGGACGTGAATGGATCAGCACGTGAATGTCCGTGGAAGTGAATGTCCGAAGGAAGTCCGTCCGAGGAAGTGAAAGTCCGAGGAAGTGAAAGTCCGAGGAAGTGAAAGTCCGAGGAAGTGAAAGTCCGAGGAAGTGAAAGTCCGAGGAAGTGAAAGTCCGAGGAAGTGAAAGGCCGAGGAAGTGAATGTCCGAGAAAGTGAATGTCCGAGGAAGTGAATGTCCGAGGAAGTAATTAGCCCAGAAAATGAATGCTTGAGGAAGTGAAAGCACGAGAAAATTTACCAAGGAAGTGAATGCCCGGATAATGAATGCCCGAAAAGGTGAATGCCCGAGTACGTGAACACCGAAGCTATCCCTTTCCCTATCCACTACTGGTGCCACTGACGTCCCGTGAATCTTGCCAGCAAGGACTGGCACCCGGTGTCCGAGAAAGTGAAAGCTTGAAGGAGTGGCTACTCGAGGAAGTGAATGCCCCTCGAAGTGAAAGCCCAAGGAAGTGAACGCCCACGTTCTCCCTTTCCCCTTTCGCCACTGGCTCCACAGTCGGCCCGTGGATCTCGCCAGCGAGACGCCTGGTCGCTGGCGTGAGATCCTGTTGATAGCACCGGCAGTCATGACGCGCAAATCGCGTCAGCGAGTCTCAAATCTGCACCGCGTCACCTCCAGCGGGAGAGAAAAATGGTCTGCTGTTTTACAGTGTAATCTTAGCCCGTTTCATGGCTGCACGGGTCTTTTTAAGGGCAGTCTTGTAATTGGCGCTTCGCGATAAGATATTAAAGGGCGCACGAAAATGTCTTCGTTAGTAGTCTCACGTAAGAGTAATTGGCGCAAGAGATGTTTATACGATTAAGGTTTAGATGGAGATGAAATCGCGTCTGTGTTACAAGTGACCTATTATACAGTAATCGTGGTTCGTGCTGAAACCTACTAGTGTCGACATTCTTTTACAATTTATTTTACATTTCATACAATCTACTTTCGATTTTCGAGCAACATTTGTATTCCCTCGACATGCAACATGCTAAGGATAGGGGAGCTTTGTTCCATTCATAAGTCGCAAGCGATACAAGAACCAGTAAATTTGCTACTGACATATATGGAATGACCCCAGGCGTACATACAGATTTAAGATGAGACATGTAGAATTTGGAAGATTATTTTCCAAAGGAGTTACAGTCGAGGATGCAATCTGCAAACCTTGTCCCACTGCAATTCTCTGTCCTTAAAACTAAGTTTTTGATCCTTTTCGAAAGCTGGAGTTACGTTAATTGTTTAGTAATTAAAAATGTGAAAATTTTGAATATTCTTTTGTATTTTTAACGATTAGCACTTTTATTAGCTCGATCTGTTGTAAAATTGTTCAGAAAGAGCAGAATACCAAAATATGAGTAAAATAATTTGACTATTTGATATTCTACGCAATTTAATAACTAATAATAGATAGCCTATGTCTATCTGTTCATAAACTCTTAAAAAAATAGAATTTCAGGAATGATCCTTTGGTTCAGAGCTTGGCCGTTGGAGAATACTTCAAATATGAGGCTATTTCCAATTTTACAAGAATTAATTACAAAGACGTACGAGTCCAACTAACAGGATACAAACTTAGCTCATAATTGTTCGATGGGTGAGTGCTGCGCCCACCTTTCATTTTAGTGTAGGTGTATGTAAGCAAGGGGTAAGAAGGGGTAAGGGGTAAGATTGCTATTTTCCTGTTGGTACATAGGTGAGAAAAGAATGTTGGGCGGGGGCACGACAGGACGGGACAAGGCTGAGCGGGGCGGAGAGGAAGGGACGGGGCGGAGCATGGCGACAGCCGCCAGGCTCATTATCACGCTGCCGCTTTAAGCTCTCGATTTGCCTCACGATATGTATGGTAGTACAGTGCACGAACGTGTAGGAGAGTGTAAGCAAGGAGTTAGAATAGGACAAGGAAGAGGAAGAAACGAATGCGCAGGGTGCATGACCCTTCAGGGATCTACTTTGGCATTTCCCTGTTGTAACACAGAAAATTAATTGATTGAATTTTTCGTGTTTCCGGGCACGTCAACTGCTTTGGTAATTAGTACCGTTAGTGTAGTGCATGTTTTTTCTCGGGAGATGGTAGTGAGCTTCCTCCGGTGGATGGCGAGATCCGGTGCCGACCTACCTTCGGCTAGTGGGGTTTCCTCCTAACTAGGACTCTCCCACCAGCGGGGCGCCGCCCCAGCCGGGACAAGCTCTAAGCTCCCGACCTGTCTCCCGGAATATGTGGTAGTGTAGTGCATGTTAGTGTAAGTGTGTGTGTAGGGGGAGAGGATAGGACAAGGAATGGGAAGGACAGATCGCGCGCGGTCCGTGACCCGTTTTGGT
Organism: Teleogryllus occipitalis; assembly: GCA_011170035.1. Classification (NCBI taxonomy): domain Eukaryota; kingdom Metazoa; phylum Arthropoda; class Insecta; order Orthoptera; family Gryllidae; genus Teleogryllus; species Teleogryllus occipitalis. The sequence goes on from BLKR01009778.1 coordinate 5,317, forward strand.
AGGGTACTGCTCCGGCATTCACCTGGTGTTGATCGGAGAAACCACGGGAAACTACCGATCAGAGCAGCCGGCCGCTAGAATTCTCCTCCAGACAGCGACTGAATTCCATCTAGCTGAGAAGCTACTGTCGAAAATCCTGCCGCCGTCAGGATCCGAATACCAAGGAGAGAAAATAGTATGTCGGGCGGGGGCACGTCGGGTCACGACAGGACGGGACAAGGCTGAGCGAGGCGGGGAGAAAGGGGCAGGGCGGCGGCTGCCGGGCTCATTATCACGCTGCCACGGAGCCGCGGAGCCCGCACCGTCGCCCAACAAAAACACTGCCCGTCGCTCGTCTGCTGTTTATTCGGCAGCGCAACCCGGAGCGGACGTGCGCGCGTCCGCCCAAACAATTATCGATCGCCTTGCGTCGCCCACGCCTCGCCCATCCCCGCTCCGTCCCGCCCCGCCCCGCCCCGCCCTACCCCGCCCCGCCCCGCCCCGCCCCGCCCCGCCCCGCCCCGCTCCACTGGTGTGCTCGCCGCCTCCGCGCGGTGTCGATCCGAGTTCTCTCGCTTGCGAGGTTTGCACGGCATCACACTGGAGTTTTCGAAAGCGGATTTGCTCTCCAACAGCCAAACTTCGGATTCCTCGCCTGATGGGGATGAGGAGTCAGAAAGCAAAGTTTGCGGTTTACCATGTAGTCTAACAAAATATTATTTTTCTATACAAATAAACGTTAGAATTCTCGTTTATCTTTGGAATATAAAAGTGATTAAAAATTCGGTGTTGATTTGCATTTTAATAACAGATTAATTATGTTTAAGCTTCTAAATAGAACGTTGAGCATCTTAGTTCAAATTTGTGAAATATGGTTGTTTATTTTACAGGCAAACACGGTGTGCGAAACCTTCAACGAAAAAGTAATATCCTCATTACTTATATTTGAATTCAATTTTCAATATTTCAAGGAAGTATCCTTCCTCTGAAACCAAATCGCCGTTTCTTTAAAGATGTTATTTAAATCTGTTACAAGTTTCATTTAGATTTTAGATTTAGTTAGTTGTTAGTTAGAAGTTAGATTATAAGCTTAAATAAAGTTTCCTTAAATCGAAAGAATGATCGATGTTTATTCTAATAGTAATATCAGAATAAACATCGTGCATTCTTTCGGCTCTACGGGTGATTAATGTCTTTATTCTAAACATAAAAAATTGAAGAGTAAGAACGCACATCGACCACCAACAAAGCATTACTGAGAGATAAAAATTGCTGAAGTTACAATCTTATTCGAATTCTTATATCTTATCGAAGTGAGAGAAGCACTTTACGAAGCAATGAAGTGGATACAGGAACGGGGAGAGAAATCTGCACCGATGTTGTAGAAGGTTAAATAATAATAATAATAATAATAATAATAATAATAATAATAATAATAATAATAATAATAAATTGTCTTTATTTGTGGCGAGGTTAGTCCAGTTGTGTTAGGTAGGTGTAAGATGTGTGAATATGGTAATCTTTTGTCAGTTTTATGCTGAAATCGGAGTGAAGGATTGCGTTCCAGGCAAAGCATGTAAGCTTTCATGACAATGCGGATCTGTTAAGGAAAACTTGGACAATGTGTATGTGAGATGTTGCTTAGTGACTCCAAATCATGCGTAAAGAAGTGAATGGAAAATTAATTAATATAGTAGAACTGTATCTTCCGGGCTGAGGGTATTTTTGTGGTATATAAAGGGATGAAGATGATGGAATTTCTGAGTGCCTTAATTACATTAGATGCTATGTAAATTTTCCAAGCTGTAATTGAATCTAAATAAAGACCTAAATGTTTGGGTGAAGATTGATCCATTACTTGTGATTCTGGGCACATCAACTATTAAGGTCACCATTCCCGTAAGTGTTGTGCTTTCTTTCTTCATCGGGAGGTGGCGGTGATCTTCCCCCACTGCATGGCGAGATCCAGCGCCGACCTACCGTCGACTACAGGGGTTTCCCATAACCTGGTATCTCCCACCAGCGGAACACCGCCTCTGCCGGGAGAAGTTATAAGTCACCGACCGTGTTGATCGGAGCAACCACGGACAACTGCCGATCAGAGCAGCCGGCCGCTAGAGTTCTCCTCCACACAACGCCTGAATTCGGCAAGCTGGGGTCGAGAATCCAGTCATCATCGGAACTCGATCCTAGGACCTCCGAGTCAGGAGTACACCAGTGAGATTAGTTGATGCCCTGAGCCACCGCTCCCAGTTTGGGTGAATAAGTAAATGGGAACCAAGGAATGGAAAGATTATTAAAATCGCACTTTCATCACGCTTTTCTGCTATATCAGTCAATACAACTCAGTTTCCGTACAGACAGGGTGGGTGCCTTATCAGATCCAAATCCGTAGCCCTCTTCCGAGGACAGCCTTGTGCAGCGAACACGTCGATCCATCCAGGAACAGCCAACGACCGCCTTCACCGCCGGCGAGAGGGTTGAATGGGGGGGGGCGGGAGCTGTGAGCGGGGGCTGGGGGCCGCACACACCGCTTCCGGCTCTCGCACGCAGGCAAACCGCGCGTTCCCCGCCCCCGGCAACACTTTCCTCACCTCCGCGGTTCCGCTTTTCACCTCATCGCCCCCGCCCCCGCCCCCGCCCCCGCCCCCGCCCCTCAGAAGCAGTCGCTTCCGCCTCCGCTTTCTTCCAGAGCGCTCGCGAGGGGGCGGGAGGGGTTGGAGGGTGGGGGTAAGCGACTTGCGAGGGTGGAAGAAGCACTAGGCCGCTTCGCAGCGCCTCAGTCACCCCCTGCCACGCCCCCGTCGACGCGCGGAGAACGATTCCTGCGCGAAGACGCTGCCGTACCCTTTCCCTGGCCATCGCGACTACTCGCTCTGCAGCGGAACCTTCAACTCCTGCGGGTCTTCATTTGGTTGGTTGGTTGTTTAGTGATTCCGGGCGCGTCAACTGCTTCGGTCGCTATTCCGGTAAGTGTAGTGCATGTTTTTTTTCTCGGAATATGGCAGCTATCTTCCCCCGCTGGATGGAAAGATCCGGCGCCGACCTACCGTCGGCTAGTGGGGTTTCCCCCTAACCAGGACTCTCCCACCAGCGGGGCACCGCCCCAGCCGGGACAAGCTCTAAGCTCCCGACCGGTCTCCCGGAATATGTAGTAGTGTAGTGCATGTTGCTGTAAGTGTGTGTTTAAGGGGAAAAAATAGGACAAGGAAGAGGAAGGACAGATCGCGCGCGGTCCGTGGCCCGTTTGCTAGGGTACTGCTCCGGAATTCACCTGGCGTTGATCGGAGAAACAACGGAAAATTACCAATCAGAGCAGCCAGACGATAGAATTCTCCTCCAGGAGCGACTGAATTCGACCTAACTGAAAAGATAGTGTCAAAAATCCTGCCTCCATCAGGACTCAAACGTAGGACCTCCCGGTAAGAGGCACCGCAGGGACGTCAGTTGAAGCACTGGGCTACCGCTGCCGGTCCTCTATTCGAATTTGGCTCTTCTCGTCAATTCATTCTTTCAATTGTAATTGATTTCATTGTCTCTCTTCTAATAATTAATATATTGTTCTTTGCCTCATCTGTGTCTGCACCCATTCGTTTCTGTCGCTGCATTTCACCCCTACTCAGTTTCTTCTCTATTTGCACAGACCCACATTAACGTAAGTTCCTTCTTTTCTGTACTCCGCAAACACATAGCAAACCTTGCGCACTCCAATGACTGTAAGCGTGTATTGCGTTCTTGTCATCCATTCCACCCACACGACATCTACGCACTCTTCTGCCAAGGCAGTGCTCGCGACTACAATGCCATGCCGGCATTCGCCGCCTTCGCGAAACCTTTTCACACGAAGCCCCGCGGTGCCCTCCTCGCCAGTTCGCCTTTTCCGACGCGTTGCCTGCGACCCAAAGCCATCACCTGTACCGTCAGTGCATCTCCACCACCGCCCTCTATATAAACATCTACACCGTCTTCTACCTTCGTCCCGCCGCCCCCGCCGCCCCGCCGCCCCGGGCCCCCGCCGTCCCCGGCCCCGCCGCCCCCGCCTCCCCACACCGCCCACACCGCCGACGCCGCCCACGCCGCCCACGCCGCCCACGCCGCCCACACCGCCCACGCCGCCCACGCCGCCCACGCCGCCCACGCCGCCCACGCCGCCCACGCCGCCCACGCCGCCCCCGCCGCCCCCGCCGCCTCCACCGCCCCCATTCCGCCCCCGCCGCCCCTGCTTACGCCGCCCCCGCCGCCCCCGCCGACCCCGATGCTCACGCCTCCCACACCACCCGCACTGCCCACGCCGCCCACACCGCCCACGACTCTCGCGCCGTCGATGCCGCCCACGCAGTTACCAACGCTCCTGCTGGCCAGCCCTCTCGCCCACTCCTTTACCCCCCGCCTCTGCGGCCTCCGTTTCCGCCTCCACCGCCGCCTCCGCTACTGCCTTTGCCGTCACTGTATCTTACCACGCCGCCTCCGCCGCTCAAGCCTCCCACGCCTCCCACACCGCCCACGCACCCCTCGCCTCCCACGCGTCCCACGGCGCCCACGTCTCTGGCACCGTCGACGCCATTATCAACGCCCCCGAAGCCCAAGCCGCCCCCTCGCCCCCGTTACCCCGCGCCCTGCCGCCTCCGTTCCTGCCTCCTCCAACTCCGCCTCCGCCTCCGCTCCTCCGCCTCCCTCTGACGCCTCCGTCTCCGCTCCACCGCCACCTCCACCTCCACCTCCGCCTCCGCTACTGCCTTCGCCGTGTATCTTACTTGTACCACGCCGCCCCCGCCGTCCCCACCGTCCCCGCAGCTTCTCCGCTGCCGCTGCTCCGCACCCCATGCCTGCGCTACCCTCGCCTCCGCCGTTCTGTACGTGCCCGTAATTGCCACCTCAATCCTCTACCTCCGCAGCCGTGACTCCGCTCCCACCCGCGCCTCTTGCACCACTCACGCCGTTCATGCCACTCGCCCCCGCCTCCGCCCCCCCACCCCTCGCGGTGGCGGGCGCACCACGCCGCGCCGCCTGCGCAGCCCTTTGTAGCGCGCGTAATGCAATTCCGAGCGGAAGAGGTTATGCTCTCATCCCGCGCGATGTCGCAGCCGCTGTCGTCACTCGTCGCACGACCAAAGAAGCGCGCGCCCCCGTCGTTCCAGCTCTCCCTGCCACGCCCACGCCCGCATTCGCGCCCCGCCCCGCGCTCACGATCCGCCACATTCCATCCACCCCGCCCCGCCCCGCCTCTCTCCTCTCTACCTCGCCCCTTCCCCCCGCACCTTCTCACCCGCCCATTCTTTCCTCACCCGTTCTCACCCCGCCCACCGGGAGCATCAACTGATGTCACTGCAGCACCTCTGACCCGGAGGTTCTAGGTTCCCACTCCCCACGGCGGCAGGAAATTCGACACTACCTTTTCAGCAAGGTGGAATTCAGTCGCTGTCTGGAGGAGAATTCTAGCAGCCAGCTGCTCTGATCGGTAGTTTTTCGTGGTTTCTCCGATCAACACCAGGCGAATGCCAGAGCAGTGCCCCACCAAACGGGTCACGGACCGCGCGCGATCTGTCCGTCCTCTTCCTTGTCCTATCCTCTCCCTTTACACACACACACTTACACTAACATGCACTACACTACCACATATTCCGGGAGGTCGGTCGGGAACTTGTCCCGACTGGGGCGGTGCCCCGTTGTTGGGAGAGTCTTGGTTAGGGGGAAACCCCACTAGCCGACGGTAGGTCGGCGCCGGATCTCGCCATCCAGCGGGGGAAGATCACCGCCATCTCCCGAGAAAAAGAACATGCACTACACTAACGGGACTAATGACCGAAGCAGTTGACGCGCCCGGAAAGACGAAAAAATCAATCAATTAATCAAAAAGCGAGGCGTCGCCCCGCAGCTGCCGCTCGGTCTACCTCAGACACCGTCACTGATCCAATGACTAGATCTCGTTCCTACGTAACGAATCTTACCTCTGGGGGAATGAAATGACACATTTGTTTGCAGAGAAAATGCGAAAAATAAACTCTAAGAAGGAAGAGTGATTCCTTTTAGTGTACTGTAATAGGCGTAGGTTCCTTACATTATTTACAAACCATCAAAGAACAGGTAACTGTTTCCATGTTGTGTAGTATACTATTCATTTGGGAGGAAAAAAATTATTTAAAATGTTACAGGTGCTGTAGAAGTATTGCAGATAAAAGTAGATTTATGCGACTATATATTCCAATTTTGTGTTAAGTTATTTTAACCAACCATTTACAAAATAATTGCTAATATTTCTTTCGATATTACTAGATAAAATTATACAGGAGAATTACAATTTTATTAGCAATTTATTAAAATGATAAAATAATATTCTAACATAGTATTATATACGTAATATATTTTCCAGATATTTTCATAGACGTAAACGATATAGAACAGTAAAACATTTTTTTGCGTAACGTCTGTGAAATATTGAGACAGAACAAATACTAATGTCTGTGCTAATATTATTATTCCTACCTATGCATCATAGAATATCATTATTATGGTAGTCTATGGAGGAAAGATGTTTTCGAATCCCTTTAAAAATACGCTCTCAAACTTTCGGTCACAAAATCCGTTTTTAATGTTCTTTTAAGTTGTAACCTCTAACACACGTCAGGATTAAGATTTGTTACTGCTTTCTCCAATATGGGAAATATTCGTGCAGGAGAGTGGAGATACATTCAAATTTGTACCCGAATCTTGACATGTCTTTATGAGCAGATGATTGAATGGATGGATGGGTCAGGAATAACTGTCAGATTAAAATCTTTGAGCTAAAAATTTGACAAATACGTCAGCAGTAGTATGCCCTTCCAGAAATCATAATGATATTTGGGAGGGTTGTTTACTTGCTGATATAGTGACTTTGTCCATTTTTCTCTGAAAACCTATTGCAATTTCCTTTTTACTTCCTTTTTGGAATATAATAAAGTACATTTATAAATATGTTATAGTTCTATTTTTCATTTATATCTGTAATATTCTGAAAATGACAAGAGTTGAAAATTATTTTCCAACTCGTTCTAATTTCCAATATTAAACCCAGAGATATCTTTCTCAAAGCAGTTTATCCTTCAATGTTACATCTTTGAAAGAATACCTGCATATAGTTTAAAATTAGTAGTTGTGGATTAATGCCACTTGTACGAGAAGGAGTATTTTTTCTGTACCTCACAAATTCCTATTATTTTGCATTCAAGGATAAATTCGCTTCTACAGCGATTTTTTTTACATTTATAACGTCATTCTGCAGCCATGTGTCGTGAGTGAAATTCGACCGTCAGCAAAACATTCTGAATCCGCTCGGAACAGGAAGAATATCATCTGTGATCGTTTACATACGGTAGTACTACAACTGCTTCGTCCAGATTTACACAACACGATAGAAAATCACTAAAACCATTATTGAAAAATTATCATGTGCTTACCATGTGTCACATTTTAATGATACGAGAAATATAAGCTTGATCACGTAAAATTTCACAAAAGAAAAATTATCCGGTACGTTACCTAAAATCAAATTGAAGAAAAATTTGACATGAGAAAACGATGACAGAATCCAAGGAAGAAGAGTTTGCTTCGTAAAAAAGGCCCCGTGGAACATTCTTGGCGACGGGAGGTGATAAAAGGGTTGCGAGAGGGGGAGAAGTACTGAGGGCTCGTCGGCGGCCAGGCGGAAGGGAGAGGCGCGCCCTACAAAGACGACGGGAAGCAGTGCACACACGGGAAGCCGTGTGGGAGAACGACTCGACTGGAGGACGAGCAGGTGGCGCGGAGGGTGAAACTAGACGGGTGGAACGCGAAGGAGTGGGGAAGGGAGCGGAAAGTGGGGTGAGCGGGAGGAAGCGGGGCGGGGGTGGACAGGGAAGGGATGTGGCGGGGCGGCGCACAGGGAAGTAAAGCGGGGTGGAGTGAATTGAAGCGGGCGAAACGAGCAGCACGGAGCGCGGTGGACAGAGGCGAAAGGCGGAGCGAGCGTGGAGTGAGCGTGGCGTGAGCGTGGCGCGAGCGTGGCGCGAGCGTGGCGCGAGCGGCGAAGCGTGGCGCGAGCGTGGCGCGAGCGTGGCGGGAGCGTGGCGGGAGCGTGGCGGGAGCGTGGCGCGAGCGTGGCGGAGCGTTACGGGAGCGTGGCGTGGAGCGCCGTGGCGGGAGCGTGGCGGGAGCGTGGCGGGAGCGTGGTGCGAGCGTGGCGGGAGCGTAGTGGGAGCGTGGCGGAGCGTGGCGGAGCGTGGCGGGAGCGTCGCGTAAGCGTGGCGTGAGCGTGGCGTGAGCGTGGCGAGCGTGGCCTGAGCGTGGCGTGAGCGTGGCGTGAGCGTGGCGTGAGCGGGTGTGAGCGGGGCGTGAGCGGGGCGAGCGGGGCGGAGCGGGGCGTGAGCGGGGCGTGAGCGCGAGCGGCGAGCGTGGCGGGAGCGTGGCGGGAGCGGGCGTGAGCGGGGGGGAGCGTGGCGGGAGCGTGGCGGGAGCGTGGCGGGAGCGTGGCGGGAGCGTGGCGGGAGCGTGGCGGGAGCGTGGCGGGAGCGTGGCGGGAACGTGGCGGGAACGTGGCGGGAGCGTGGCGGGAGCGTGGCGCGAGCGTGGCGCGAGCGTGGCGGAAGCGGATCCGAGTGGGTTGGGCTGGACGAGGCGAGTGGCAGGGATGGGAAGGAGTGGTGAGAGGCGATGGGCAGTGGGGGCTGGGACGAGCCAGACGAGCGCGCGGGTGGCGCGCGAGGCGGCGGGAGAGGTGCCCGGAAGAGCGCGCGGCCGCGGATGGCGGCCTTCAAAAGAAAACGTGATGAGGATCGTCTTCAAAGGCGCAGCGAGGGTTAATTACGAGGCATCAAGCGCCGAGCGTCGGGGCCTTGGCGAGTGGAAGAGGGAACAGGGGTAGAAAGGGGGAAGGTGCTCAGTGCGTGTGCATTGTGCTTCTAGAAGAGGGCCCAAAGTGTCAGGCTAGCTTCGAGCACCCAACAACTACTTCTCTCAATAAAAATACACAAGCTATTTCGCAATAGAAGCAGTCAGAATATATTATGATTTTAATGAAAATACACGAATATGAATTATCGATACGTCGTAAAGGGCTTAAAAAAATACCGCTATCTAAAAAAAATAATATGTTCCCAAGGCTCAAAATATCATAACACTGGCCCCCCGTGTGAGAATTCGAAATGCACCCACCCTCTTCCCTAATATCCTATGTCCATATTCAGGCAGTAGTATATCTTTTTCTTCAAGACCCTCTTATCCTGCGTCACTTGCTCTGTGTCTCCTTGTAAGTGATAGCTATATAATACACCCTTGTCAATACGAAGTATTCTTATTTAACGTATTACCGAGTAGATTAGTACACCCGTGTAATTAAATCGCTTGGAATATAAAGTAATTAGTTGAATTGCATATACTGTTGCAAATCCTACAGGCTCTGAACAGGTGGGGTTGAGTCGAGGAGAGTCGAACTAGCGAAAATGCAATTGAGTGTTTAAGAAGACCTCATCCTGTAGATTAAGGTATGAAGAACGTCTCTTTGAAGCGTTGGGATTCAAAATTTTAATTTTTAAGGGCTTAGAACACTCCATTCAGGAGTTATTTAATAATACAGATTCAAAAATTTCGTAAAGTGTCGCGGGTTGTATTTGATATGAATACTTAGATGCGTTTTTTAAACTAAACTTTCATAGTTTTAGAGTCAAAATGCCATTCTTCAGGTCTCCGTGAAATTCTCTTTCTTTAGAGATCTCATTTATAGTGATTGGTTGCGTGCGAGAGCCGCAAACTGTATGTATACTACTGAAATAATAGGGAGTTTTAGCACCACGCGTAAGGTAGCGACGTTATGCACAGTCACGTGACTGACCTTCAAGTCATAACGTCTTACCTTACCTCTAAGGTGCGACCTTATACCTTAATAAATAGTGCACTCTTATAGTCTGTACGGTCACCTAACAAGCGGCAAAATAGCTGCCTAAAAACAGGAAACGTTGGGAATTTTTCATCTCTGACAAACCGATTGTCGCATATGAGGAAGTTACAATTATTCCTTACTAACTCCACAACGCTGACAAGAATTAACAGAAAAAGTTGGAGAAGTGATAGAAAAGAAATTCGCGAAAAAGAAGTTAAAATTATATCTTCAGGATAGGTAATGTCTTACTCTCATAATGAACGCTGTTTTAAAATATTTTCTACGCTCTCAAAAACAGTCAATTCAATTTTTTTATTTATTTATTTATTAAAGTCAAAAACAGTTAAAAATTGTGTATGACGTGCTATGGGGAGAAGCGAATTCCAGACTGCATACTCATCGCAGAGGGCCACAAAATCTAAAACTCCGAACACAACGCACATTTGTTATCCTCTTGTATCGTGATTTAAACGTCTCACTGCTAGCCTAGACTCTCTGATATATTATGCAACTTCTCTGTTCAACGCGTGAAAGATTTCTTTTGTAATAATGCTTAACGCAAAGTCGCAATTGCTAAAACTCTCCTGAAAGTTGTTTATTGTGACCGTATAAAGTCGTTAGTCACATGATCAATAGTTTAAGGATGTCTCCTTACACCTGGCGCTAAAACTCCTTAATATAGGAGACGATGCTCCCAATGCTAATTCTCGAAACCAAATGCTCTTCGCCTGATTATCTTCCGCTGGCAATGCTTACATCGTGCCGTTCACCGTCTTCCTTTTCTCTTGTGCCCTTCACCATGTATTCTTCGCCTTATATCCTTGCGTTGAGCTCTTCACTTTACGCCTTTCATATTGCGAAGAAATAAAAGAGGTTATCTTCGTCCATAGTATGGCTATGTAGACTATGTAAAACTATGTTGACGAAGATGACCTCTTTTATTTCTTCGCATAAGAATGTCAGCAACACCGAATCAGAATTCCCACAATGCCTTCGCTCTCTACCATTCACCTTGTGCCATTTTCCATGAGATCTTCGCCTTATGTTATTTCCCTTATGCCTTTCACTTTGCGCCCTTCACTTTGTCTCTTTCAGCCAGTGTCATTTGCCTTATGTCCTTCACTTTGCGCTCTTTTCACGTGCTCATCTTCTTATGACCTTGTCTTTGAACCTTAACTTTGCGTTCTTCATCTTGTGCCCTTCAGCCCGTGCTATTCTCCTTGTGTCTCTTCCCTTGTGCCCTTCGCTTTTTGCCACTTGCCTTGGATACTTCGCCTTGACCCTTGTGCCCTTTGACATGTGCTCTTAGCCTTGGTCTTCCTTTTGCACCCTTCACATTGTGCCAGTCACCTTGGGCCATTTGCCTTATGCCCTTCACCTTACACCCTTCCCCTCGTGTCCTGCGTCCAAAGATCTTCATGCGGAAGACCCTCCACAGTCGTCGGCGGGCGTACTTCACCCGTAGCCCTTCACAAGCACCTTTCGACAGGCGCACCTTTGTGGCTCCCTCAGCCCTTCGTCCGGAGCTTGTCGTCCTTCGCCCTTACCGGGAGCGGCAGCTCAGTGCATCAACTGATGTCACTGCAGCGCCTCTGACCGGGAGGTCGTAGGTTCCCACTCCTCACGGCGGCAGGATTTTCGACACTAGCTTTTCAGCTAGGTCGAATTCAGTAGCTGTCTGGAGGAGAATTCTAGCGGCCGGCTGCTCTGATCGGTAGTTTTCCGTGGTTTCTCCGATCAACACCAGGCGAATGCCGGAGCATTACCCTACCAAACGGGCCATGAACCGCGCGCGATCTGTCCTTCTTTTTCCTTGTCCTATCCTCTCCCCTTACACACACACACTTACACTAACATGCACTACACTAACACATATTCCGGGAGACCGGTCGGGAGCTTAGAGCTTGTCCCGGGACGGTGCCCCGCTGGTGGGAGAGTCCTGGTTAGGGGGAAACCCCACTAGCCGACGGTAGGTCGGCGCCGTATCTCGCCATCCAGCGGGGAAAGATCACCGCGCATCTCCCGACAAAAAACATGCACTACACTAACGGGACTAATGACCAAAGCCGTTGACGTGCCCGGAAACACGAAAAAATCAAATCAAATCCTTCGCCCTTCCACACGCGACGTCGCATTTCAATACACGAACGCGCCGGGCTGTGGTTAGAAGCGCATCTACCAGCTGCGCGAATTTGACGCCATCGTCTCTTGCGCGACCCGATACAAAACATACACGCATCACCCCTACGGTTCATTCATTAATCATATTCAGTTTGCTTTGGAGCTAGAATACGCCCGATGCAAACTACGTGGCGACAGCAGAATGCAAATTTGAAGGGACTGAATTTGTGAGAGAATGAGAATAAAAGGGAAGATTGTACACTGATGGAACTAGTAATATTGACGACATACTATACGTTTCAATAATGAAACCACGTACTTAATAAATAATAATTCATAACGACAGATGTAAATGTAGTGCAGAACAAGAAAACATCAACACAACGTATTGCACGACCAAATTCTCTAATACACTATTTAGAACTATGTATTTGTCTACCGCAGATTCATTATATGTAATTACCACTCTAAGAAAAGAAGACGTGTATTATTTACAAATCGTTCTACAAATAAAACCTTCATTGTAATACTTCTAGGTATGGAATTACTTAAATTCCACAGGGATGCATTATCTCGATTCATGTTGAAAAGTGTAGAGTTTTGTAGATTATGCTATAAAAATATCAGCAAAGAGACAAGCAAGCTACCATATCCACTTCAGTGTTCCATCCTGTGTATTCAGCGAGTTCTAGCAAATTTTTAGGACGTAATCTATATAATGGATTACTTCTGGACATCTATTGCATATTTACAGAGCAGGTTTTCTCCATTCCATAGTGCCAGTGGTACAAGTACTTCTGCAACATTTTAATATCAGAACTTACGAGTATGTCAAATTAAATTGACGATTCTTTTGTATAATTTAACCGCATGCGTTTCAATATTTCTGTTTGTTAATTAACACTTGGCTACATTTTATAATATATACTTCGACATAATACGCGTATTACATGCTGCATAGTACATTTCAACTCTCGGATTATAGATTCTTAACTTCTCAGATGTAGATGTTTCGAGATCTAGAAGTGAAATCCACAAAAAGAATGGTTTTCTGGGATCGAACTAAACAGTATTTTATTAAAAAGCAAGAAATTCAGCGGTGGGAAAACTACACAGGCTCACAATAAATTATCAGGCCCACAGACTTGACACATTTTACTCAATGTATTTCAACGCACTGAATCCGAATCTGCAGCCAGAATTGCGTCACCACCCTCCATTTTTTAATCGCAAAAAAATCTTCTTGACTTAGTATTATTTTGGTGAGTGTCAGACCAAAAAACTTGACACAGTTTCTCTAAGTATTTGGATGCACTGAATTCGAATCTGAAGAGAGAATTTCGCCACCACTCTTCATTTTCTTAATCGCAAAAAACATCGTGATATGGTATTTTTTTGTTTTTGGGGGGTTGTTGTCAGACCGAAAGACTAGACACTGTTTTTCTATGTATTTGGATGCACTGAATTCGAATCTAAATACATAATTGCGCCACCACCCTCCAAAATTTTTGAATAGCAAAATACCACCGTGTAATTGTATTTTTGTTTTCGGGGGTTAATGTCAGACTTGAAAACTTGATGCATGTTTTTCAATGTATGACAAAGCCTTCAGTCTGAATCAGAAGCCAGAATTGCAGCACCATCACCTTCATTTTTTTAATCACAAAAAAGTACCCTTTAATTTAAATCTACAAATTCACGGTGTTTTTTAGCGATTAAAAAAAACTAGCTGGTGGTTGGGCAATTCTGGCTTCAGATGCGGATTCAGTGAGCCAAAATGCATAGAGAAACATGTTTCAGGTCTCTGGGTCTGACAGCAACCCTCGAAAACAAAAAAATATACAATTTCACCATGGTTTTTGCGATTTAAAAAATCTGGATGATGGTGGCGGAATTTTGACTTAAGATTCGGATTCAGCTTGTCAAAATTTATAGATAAACATATTTCAGGTCTTGGGGTCTGACAACAACTCCCAAAAATAAAACAAATACAATTTCACGATGTTTTTTTCTTTTTTTTACGATTTAAAAGAAACTGAAAGTTTTGGCGCAATTATAGCTTCAGATTCAAATTCACTGCATCGGCATACATAGAAAAACATGTGTCAAGTCTTCGAGTCTCACAATAACTTCCAAAAACAAAAAAAATACAATTTCACAGTGTCTTTTCACGATTTAAAAAAAATTGGATGGAAATGGCGCAAATTTGCTTTAGATTCGCATTCAGCACGACGAAATACATAAACATGCCTCAGGTCTTTGGGTGAGACAACTTTTTTTAATGTGTGACTGTGTTGATTTAGTACATACCTTAATGAATTTCAATGTTTCCTGGGAAGAACTGAAAAATGTAATGATTAGAGTTGTAACGCCTGTTAATGATACCTAAAATGTACAAACCAGTTAGTGATATTATAGAGCATGACTACTACATAGAGGTCGTACAGAAGCTATGTTCCACTCAAACAAATTAATGGTTTGAAAAAAAATCTATTCATATTCAAGCATGACTGCGCTTCATATTATGCTCAACAGAAAAGAAAGTTGGAAAATATAAGACGCTTCAATGGGCAGCAAACAGCGCTGATATGAATCCCAATAAAAAATATTAAATTTAAAATTCAAAAGTACTGACGAACGAAGGCCACACCAACTGGCTCATAAAACAACTCTTTGTAAAAAGCTTGAAATTGAAACATCGGATTCGAAATTCATCTTCAACATGACAGCATGACACAACAAATACGTTAATTATGAGTAAGATCATGTTTATATACGAGTAATATTCGTTGCCTGTGCACACAGATAATTGTGTATAGTATATATATATATATATATATATATATATATATATATATATATATATATATATATATATATATATACACAAAATAATGTTTGTCTCATTAAATCACTCTACTACAATAATTTGGCCACCTCTGTAGGTACCATACGTTCATTAAATCTGTCCATAGAACTTTCTACTAATCAACAACTGTCGTCAACCGTGAAGAACTAGCCGATGGAAAAGACCAGCTCGGGGGCGAGAGAAGGTGGGGTAGGAGTGGCGGGTGGGAGGGGGGCAGCGCGAGCGGTGCCTAGGCAAGCAGCGGGAATTGCGCCACGAACAATATTGACGCGACGTCGATGTTTTACCAGAACTTTTAATGAGGCATTGACGGCACTGAAGGCGGCCAGCAAACTAATGCCTGATACGTGCCTCGCCACGAAGGCACAACGGAATCGAGGACAGTATTGCGGGTAAATAACAGGAACTCATCAACGGGAAAATAAAACACACAGACGGAAATATTTAAAAATAAACAGAAAGAACAGAAATCTTTTATTATGGCAAGCGGTAATTGTTACTAGTTATGCATTTTAATAATTATTAAATATTAGAGACTGTTTTTAAAGTGATTATGAAATATTTATGACATAAAGAATATGACATATAAATTAATTTGATAATTAAAAATTGCTGTTGAATCAATATAAAACAATTCATATGATTCTCAGAGTACTTTTTTGTTTCATGGTGTTTGATATGAAGCAAAATCGTAAGAGTTGCATTTCTACGGACAGGGGCCACTACCGATTGCAGAGCAGTGTTTTTCTAATATCTTTTGTTTAGGTCAGGAGTTCCTGTTTCATCTTTTAAATCTTTTATTATTAGAAAGTTTCTCCCTTCCACATCTTCCTCCGGAAACTGGCTGATATAAGATAATGAAATAAATAGTCCTCCCATAAAAAGTCAACAATATGTATTCCTCCATTTTATCATTTCATGTTGAACTAGTTCTTCAAAAACGAAGGTCGCCATTTAGGTTCCCGAGGAAAAGACGAAAGTATGAATGCTTTTGCCGTACATCATAATTGAAAACTAGTGGTACAACCAAAATACTTACTTTCTCGCATTATTTCTAACTGCTCCGGTATATTATACTTCTACATAAAACTGCCGCTGGTTATCCAAAGCCCGCTGCGGGATTTCGAGCCGAAAAACATATGAATATTAACTTGCAAAAAAAAAAAAAACATATTCCGGGAGACCGGTCGGGAGCATAGAGCTTGTCCCGGTTGGGGCGGTGCCCCGCTGGTGCGAGAGTCCTACTCAGAGGAAACCCCACAAGCCGACGGTAGGTCGGCGCCGGATCTCGCCATCCAGCGGGTGAAGATCACCGCCATCTCCCGAGAAAAAACATGCACTACACTAACGGGACTAATGACCAAAGCAGTTGACGCGCCCGGAAACACGAAAAAAATCAACCAATCAGAACTAACTCGAGGTCACATATCTATCTGATACTGCTCACTTCATGTAAAGTACTCTCAAAAATAAAATATCCATTTCAAACTCTCACAACCTCGCGTTCATTCAGATCCATCGACGAATATCAATTTTGATGAAAATTATTGGTTTAGCTGCAAGCGCTGACCTTAGACGACAGAGAGGTCAATCGAATTTTACGGGATCAATGACCCACAAACATGCATTTCGTCTTCACAACGTATTAGATAAATTTTTCAGTATTTAGCAAGCGTATTTATACACTTTTTAGTTACCAGAGTCCCACAATAGAGTTTTTCTATCGAACATTCGCCGTTTTTCGGCGCACGGTTACATAACTTTCTTTCTTTCTAAGTACCTTTGTACTGACGAGAAAGCAATATTGAAAAGCAACATGCAGAAAATTAATTAAGTACATAACTAAATGCAATTATTTTTAGTTATTCAATGTAAAAAAGTTCATTGAATTCAATTTCAATTGATTATGGTGTTCGCCGTTGATCCCTCAATTCCAATTGGGGTTGTCCGGGTAATATAACCGCATTGGTACACGTTTGTTAAGGACTTGCTGATGTGGCAGCTTCTTGTCACCAACGTGTACATAAATGCTTTTATACACTTTCCAGAAACAAGGACCGAGAGCGGTGGCTCAGTACATCAACTGATGTCACTGCAGCGCCTCTGACCGAGAGGTCCTTGTTCGAGTCTTGATGGTGGCAGGATTTTTGACACTAGCTTTTCAGCTAGGTCGAATTCAGTCGCTGTCTGGAGGTGAATTCTAGCAGCCGCCTGCTCTGATAGCTAGTTTTCCCTGCTTTGTCCAATTAATACCAGGCGAATGTTAGAGTAGTAACCTACCAAACGGAACACGGACCGCACGCGATCTTTCCTTCCTCTTCCTTGTTCTATCCTCTCCCCTTACACTCACACCTACACTAACATGCACTACACTATCACACATGTCAGAAGACCGGTCGGGAACTTACAACTTTTTCCGGCTGGGGCGGTGCTACGCTGTTGGGAGATAGCTTGTTGGGGAAAACCCCGTTTGCCAACGGTAGATCGGTACCGAATCTCACCATCCAGCGTGAGAAGATCCGAACAAAAACACACACTGCACTTACGGGACTAATGACGCGCTCGGAATCACTAACGGTCAATCAATCAATCAATCAGAAATAAGGACTAATTTTGTTGTTTCATAATAATTCGCATGCATTCAACATGATTTGAAACGCAGAGTTATTGTCTAATATAATTTGTAAAATTGTATTGAAATTTAACACTTGTGCGGAAAAATGCAGGTAAATTTCATGGCAATAATATAAATGGCATTTTATTCCAATAATACAAATGTAATTTTATTATTTCATATACTCGGTTTTTTATCTCGTCGCATCTCGTTACTTTGTGGATCTCAGACGCCTGTCAGTGATATTCTGAATCAATAAGATAAGACCGTGAAGACCGTAACCATATGAAGATGACTAATTTCATCGTCCCTCTCTGGTGTAGTCTTTGAATGAATGGAAAGTGGACTGTATGATGAGGTGGTATTACATTCACCAGTCAGAATCTTAAGATAGCTAATCAACTGATGCCAGTTAGTCCCTCTGACCGGGAGGTCTTAGGTTTGAGTCCCGACGGTTAAGGATTTTCAACATTAGCTTGTCAGCTGGCAGTTGCAGTTGACACGCTCAGAACCATCAATTCAGTACTCGCGAGGGTTATTTATATACTCCATGACGGTTTCTGTTGTTACTTTTCAAAGATGGTGTGTAAACCAGTTGATGTTTGTTTCCATACAATGCAATTCATTTTTCTTCGATGCATTCACATAATAATGTGTAGTAATTTGAATTTTTTTTCTTTACAATATTCCTTGGAGGATTTGCATACCTTGTGCAAGCTTCTGCGTTCTACCCAGCAGTTTATGAAGGGGGAACGTATATATTCACATCTGCAACCCGCCGTACTCAGGTGTACTATTACACGGAGTGATGCCTAACCCAGCCCCTGATAAATTTTATTAATCCACAAAGATAACAGAATGAAGGCTCCCACAGTCCGATGCAGAAGATCCGCGGTCACGCGGATTGGCTGAAGCGGGCGTTTCGCGTCACGTGTTGCCTTAAGAGCACGTTCAGACCTGCGCGGCAGGCGAGCGTCGCGGCAACGGATTGACAGCGTTTAATCGGCGGCGAAATTTGTAACGCAGTCAGACGCGTTTCTTCCGCTACAGCTCGAGTTTCGAGGAAGTCCACACGTGTTCGGGAATCTTCGCTCCCCTCTGAGTCGAGCGACCTTGCCAACCGTCACCAAACGCTGTCTCAATTCACGCTCCGGTGTGAACCATCCCTGGAATTCCACTACCTGGGATCTTTCCGCGCTGCACCCACTGCGGGTCTACCCGGCGGCCTGTAGGAGCCTTAAAGCAACAATAATTTCGTGTGGTGCCTCAAACAATTTAAAGGTTTTTTAAACTCTTTGCATACATTAATGTTATTTACGTTGGTATATCAATCAACATTATATAAAAGACACGATTGACGTTAGTGAACTGGATTGATTGTTTAGTGATTCCGAACGCTCCAACTATGATAGTCATTAGTCCCGTAAGTATAGTGCGTGTTTTTGCTCGGGAGGTGGCGGTGGGCTTCCTCCGCTGGGTAGCCAAATCCGGCGCCGACCTACTGTCGGCTAACGGGGTTTCCTCAATCAGGTATCTCCCACCAGCGGGGAACCGTCCCAGCCAGGACAAGTTCTAAGTCTCCGAGCGGTCTCCCGGCATGTGTGGTAGTGTAGTGCATGTTAGTGTAAGGGGTAAGGATAAGACAAGGAAGAGGAAGGAAAGATCGCGCGCGGTCCGTGGCCCGTTTGTTAGGGTACTGCTCTTGCATTAGCCTATGTGTTGATCGGAGAAACCACAGAAATCTACCGATCAGAGCAGCTAGCCGATAGAATTCACCTCCAGATAGTGACTGAATTCGACCTAGCTGAAAAGGTAGTGTTGAAAATCCTCCTGCAGTCAGGACTCGAACCTATGATTTCCCTGACAGAGGCGCTGGAGTAATATCACTGAGCCACCGCTCGCGCTAGGAAACTGAAGTGATTGCCGAGGTGTATATCCAACCCGACTCTTTCAGCAACTGACCGTGTGCCGTTTAATATTTATACCATTCTTTGGTGGCATTAAGTCCATAATAACAGTATTAATGAATTATATTTTGTTTTATAAGTTTGTAATAAAAGTAAACTCTAGCTGTAACATGCCAATAAGAGGGTTCAAGAATGGTCCCCAGCGTAGTTTATTCCCTATATCTTTGTTTAGGAACACCGTTGCAGTTTCACCGTTTAAGGCATTTACAATGAGAGCTTTTCGCAGGTTTTCGTGAGACTTTGCTCTTCAAACGCTTCTTATGATTAGAAAAGAGTTCAAAACCGTCGCCAAGCGCAATCGCTGTGTGGAAACTCCTTCATTGTCTTACAGCCAAGCTTGTCAATGAGTACGCCGCAATCTTATTAGTATCTGTCAATGTAGGTAACAGTTGAGAAATCAAAAGACCATAGCAAATGATTGATTGGTTGGTTAGTGATTTCAGGTGCTTCACCTGCTAAGGTCATTGGTCCCATAAGTGTATTGCATGTTCTTGGCGTCGGGTGGTTCTGCCGTTGATCGTGGCCCGAGATGGAAGATGATATCCGGTGCTGACCGACCATCGGATAGTGGGCTTTTCCCCAACAAGGCATCTCCCACAAAAGGGTTCGCCTCAGCCGGGACCAGCTCGAAGTTCCCGACCCGTCTTCCGGGATGTGAGGTAGTGTAATGTAAGTAAAAGAGTGTAAATAAGGGGAGAGGATACGACAAGTAACAGGAAGGAAATAACGTTCGCAGTTTTGGTCCATTTAATAGGGTACAGCTTCGGCATTCGACTGGTATTGTTCAGAGAAACGTCGATCTGCCGGCTGCTTAAATACTCCTCCAGACAGCGACTGAATTCTACCTAACCATTTAGATATTTGTCGAAAATCATGCCACTATCGAGACTAGAACCTAGAACCTCCGAATCAGAGACACTGCAGAGACTTCAGTTGAAGCCCTGAGTGATCTCTCCGATGCTTGCTTCAATGTTTAACAATTTTTAAAACAATATGACATTCTCTACTGTGCCTCTGAGAAAACTATCGCAAATAGAGAAAATGTTGAAAACGGAATTGACAGTTTTTCTACGGAACGGAACAACAAACGGAACAAAAGAGTACGATATTTCTGTACTTGTGGAACTAAAACCCCTCCCTCTATCGGTGTCCGAGTACCGGAATGGCATTGTTATATATCTGTTAAGCATACTGGAGGCTTGTACGTTTTATAAAATACTGAAATTACATAGCGCTGTGAGTATTCAACACTTCTTCGTCTGTACCATTTAATGTGAAAATACACATGAAAACATGTTAATATAATTTCAAAAATCGGGTAAAGGATACTTGTAGGAGAATTATAGACTGGTTTTCTAAATGGACAGTTTCCTCATCAGCAGAGGAGTTGATTGATACCTCATATTCCTGAATGCAGGACATAATAGTGTATAATCGTAACAGGGAAAATACACACGCAATTCAACTGATTACTTCACGTGTAATGCAAAGATCTTTAAAGATGTGAGTTCCGAATTATACTGTTTGCAACAAATTAATCCTACAATTACAAGAAATACAAAACATTACGTCTCATTCTTTACTTTTATCCAAAAAATTACCCAAAGTACGCAATTCCATCTAAATCAAGAATTTCCACGTCATGCATTCTGGAAACAAATCGGTTTACAGAATTTCACAATTATCGTACCCATATTGGATTATCGCACCCTGGTGTCAATTTGTCGAAATTTATAAGCTTATTTGCATTGATTCATGTACTGATGCTTGCTTCAACGACATTTGGCTAGAGTTAATAATATTACAGCACTTATCATTGTAACAGATTGAATATTAACGTCCCCATAGGTGTCAAGTGGTAATGTAGATCGTGCCCATTTAATTTATAAAGCTGTTCAGGAACACATCTTTAAATCACATTAACTTCACGCAGCAACACAAACACAGTATTATGAAGGAATGAATAAGCAAATTAGAAAACACCAAATGATAAAAAAATATAGATAAGTATCTTGTTCTCGATGTGAGAATAGTTGATCTGTTGGATTATGGAGATGCACTACGTTAGGAATTATATTATTATTATTATTATATTATTATTATTATTATTATTATTATTATTATATTATTATTATTATTATTATTAATTAAATAATTAAATGAATATTATCATTGCATTGAAAAATTGCTTCAATTTATATTGATATATATAGGGCGAATCACATTTGTAGTATCTCCTGTAATTTTTGAACGGTTGAAGTTATTGCAAATCAGTTTTCACGGAAGTGCATAACGAAATCGGGGTAATTGATGTGTGTATTCTTTTCCATTATATCACTTGTATTTTACGAGATACTGAGGTAACTTTGTTTTTTGAAATGAAATTCTATCATGACGAGCGTAAAAAGACGAATCCAACGACATACTTATCGTCATATGTTAAACATTTTTTGAGTAATTTTAACTTCAAAACGTGTTTTTCCGTTAAAATATGTAATTCGGTTTCCTGCAGCATTACGTACTTTTCTTCATTCTACGTGTTACTCTTTTACTCCTTGTTAAGTCACTGTAATATATTATAATTCATGTTTGTTGTATATTGAGTGTTATTTGTTATGGATAGGACATTGCTTAAAAGACGGGTCAAGACCGTCACAATTTCATGGGTGAGTTGTGAATTTTGAGTGCCTTGTCTGTGAAGTGTGTGAAAAACTTTGGACATAGGTTGGCGTGGGGAGATGAATGGATGATGGAGGCTTTGTCTTTGGAATTGGAAAGTCAACAGAAAACGTTTTGACTGCATGAGAGGTGCATCAGTAGGATGTATGTAATAAACTAATTGGTGATAGAATTGTATACGCTGATAATAGGGACGGAGTATTTTTGAAATGATTTGAGATATTACAAAAAGAGAAATAATTTATGCACGCATTAGTTTTACACTCGTAGTCTGACGAAAGAAACAGTGCGGTATTATTTGGTAAACAATGATGTAAAGAAAGATGAAGGCCATCAATGTAGTAAGTAAATTCGATGTGAAGTAATTTAGTTTCTTATTATTTTGGTCAGTTGTCATCATTTGATGTAGAAAATTAATTATTTATGTTCAACATACAAACTCGGCGTGGTATTTAATTTTTTGTAAAGATAATAGGAATTTCATATGACAATTAATAATCATTATTTTCATGTAAATGTTCCATGTTATCCGTATGCAGACATTCCAAAATACTGATATAAGTACTGATAAATTGAGAAGAAATATTATCTATTCATGAGGTGTATCGAGATAAAGACGGGCAAATTTACAATATAAATATGTAGGTTATACGAGATATTATAGTATCTCATATAATAAATATTATACGAGAAAGTAAATCGGCGAGTGAAAGTTAACCACTCTTGGCACAACTAGAGTTAAGGAAATACAAAATAACTTTTAATTACAAAGTGAAAATGACCTTCAAAGATGTCGCTGAGCTCGTAACTAAACTCGTCTTGAAGAAAAGTGCGGAAGTTTGTTAAACTCAGCGAAGGATGTGGACAAATCCATGTAGACTTCGAGAGCGAAATTACACCTGCTTTTGAAGTTCAACAGCGACCTTGTTAGTTGAGTTAACACCGTTAGCAAGTAGATATCAAGGTCGAATTCAGCAACGGTGCGTAGGAAAACTCTAGTTTTCGCCTACTCTTATGGGTATTTTTCCATGATTGCTCCACCAAATAAAGAAATATCGGAACAATACACTGATATGTTGGGTATTGAAAACGCTCGATCTCATCTGTCATCTCCCTGTGGACAGTTACACAAACACTACCCAACCAAGCAAGTCGCATGAAATCAAGAGCTTAGTGTCGACTATTTCTTAGAACAATTGTGGAAGAAACACAGAGGGGAAGACTCAAACTGACGTGGAGGTCGGCGCCCAACTTTGCATCCCAGTGGAAAGCCTCCACCTCCTATGGTACAACATGAACTACACTTACGAGACTATACGCTTCCGAAGTTTACATGCCGGGAAATTGCATACATTATGAAGCACACTAATTGATTGTTTGTTCGATGGTTTGTTAGTGATTTCGGGCGCGTCAACTACTGAGGTCACTAGTTCCGTAAGTGTAGAGCAGGTTTTTGCCGGCGCCGACCTACCGTCGACTAGTGAGGGTTTCCCCAACCAGGTATATCCAACCAGCGAGGCACCGCCTCAGCCGGGAGAAACTCTAAGCACTCGACCTGCCTTCCGGCATGTGTGGTTGAGTAGTGCATGTTCGTGTAAGTGTGTGTATGGGGAGAGGATACGAAAAGGTAAAGGTAGGAAAGATCGCGCACGGTTCGTGGCCCGTTTGTTAGAGTACTGCTCCGGCAATCAGGCAATCCGAGTATTCCGCCGATCAGAGCAGCCGGCCACTAGAATTTGCCTCCAGACAGCAACTGAAGTCGATCTAGCTGAAAAGGTAGTGTCGAGAATTCTGCCACTCTCGGGACTCGATCCTAGGATTTCCTGGTCAGAGGTCATCAGTTGATGCACTGAGCCACCACTCCCAGTGTGAAGCAGAGATAGATAGTACGGGCAATACTGAAGCCGGTATTAAAGGACAACGCAGAGGCCGTCACAGATGAAAAGACTGTTTGGACCTCGAGGCAGAGAACGAAGCAAAGAGCAGTTGTGCGGGCGACACATACGAACACGCAGAGAATTCCTGTGCGAATGACGGAGATTGCGACGCAGTGGGCGGAGTGGAATGCCGACGTAGACGTTCTGCAGGGAGCGGTGCTTCACGGCTTCCCACGCGCGCAGCCCCCGAAGTGCATACAAATGCGTCTTTCGCAGTCGCACAAAAATGCGTGCGGCGCGGCGTCTTTTGAAGATGCCGACTTCGCGCTGTGGCTTTCCCTCCCGCGTTGCCTCTCCGGGATTCTCAGTAGAAGTGCATCGCGCCTTCCTTCACACCGCGAATGGTGGAGCTTCTTTTTCGGAGGGGGTCCTCTCACACTTAGAGCAATTGTTTTACGTTTAGCAGTTTTTTTCTAAAACGTGTGTCTCTGAAGTTGTGAAATAACAAAGGAGCTCATGGCGTTGTAACAGTAAATTTTAATTTATTTATTTAATTATTTATGTACTTATATATTATTGTATCTTCATCATTGTAGTTGTGAAAAATTGCTTTTTTTCAACTTTCGAAATATTTGTTTTTCAACCAACATGAGACCACCATTTTTTTAAACGTTATTCAGACTATCCAACAATGAAATTTCATCGAGCCGGTCATGTGGCTCTTTTTGAGGAAAAATAAATTGTTTAAACAAAATTAAAAATTGTGTATATTTCGTGTAAAATTACGCAAAAGTAACTAAAATATTCGAAAAATTGTACACACTCAATGTAAGTGCAGCACAATACCAAACAAGAAAACAAGAAAATTGGTGCCTTCAATAAATTTTCTCATCAATGAAACGTGTTTGTACTAACTATTCAAAATAGTAAGTAATATTTAAATAAATTTGTATGTTTTATCTTATAAATTTAGGTGATAGTTACGTAAAAATAAATATCAGTATTAAAAATGGAGAACAATCCTTGAGGTAGCCAGTTAAATACCAGCGAATTTCAGAAACACACTGAGCAACCACATTAAACGTATGTATTTTGGTAGCATCAAAAAACCTACTATATGAATATGAAGTCATGAGGAATACAGGGAAATTTCTAATTGGACAAGTGGAATCTCCCGTGTTGCTAACGTCAATTTTGACGTGGAGCCTGGCGTGTGAATTAAATGTAAAGGTTGCGCATAATTTAAACTACATGTGGTGCCAGGAATTAGTAACTTTTGTTTGTTCCAAATCGAAGATAATGCAATGATTATACCTATCAGATTTAAACTTATCCTTCAAAGAAAATACAAGTAGAATAATTATGAAATTTTAAAATCTTAATATTAGGACTACTTGCAGTCACAGCAGTACACAACACAATAACATTAAAAAAATCAAAACATACGAGACTTGGTCAATATACTGAAACTGTATAAAGGATTCTTAACCCTTTTGGCCTCGCAAAACACAGTGAATTAATAATAATTTATTGAAAATGTATATAGGCCTCACCTATTACAGTTACCAACGGTAGGTGTGCCTATTTATAGAGCACTTCGCACAACTACCTCTGGTTCGCTATGTCAATAAAATAATCAAAAACAAAAAACAACAACAAAAAAACAATAATTGAAACTAACCAAGAGAAGAAAATATAGTTCAAGACTGAGATTCATAAGCAACAATGTATACAAAAAATACAATTATAAATTATTAGTATAATGTCTTTTTATATTTTAACCTTCAAATTATCCAATTATGGCTACAAAACATTTTTAAAATTTTGTGAAGCACCATAAGATGTTTTAACAACTCTGATTTTGTCACAAAGCAAGATATGATTACTTGAGGTCATGATTAAATAATAAAAATTAATTAATATAAAAAACAATCCAAAAAGGGAAGAAAGTCACTTCGATTATCTGGAACAGACAAGCTACAATAACAATATGTATGTCAAACTATATTAAAAATATTACATAGTTAAAGGACATCTTCATTGAACTACAATCCTTCAAATTGAACCTGTGAGTTCAATCTCTTCAAATAGAACTGAATATATCTAATCAAGTAAATTGTGCATAAGTACACTGCTGCACAAACAACAATTCTAAATTATTCCTAATACGTTACAAAAACAAGAGATAAAAAGTTCATCATCATCGACACGGTGAAATTAGTAAATACTTTAACTAAACATCAATTCACGGCATTCAAACATCAATCTCAACTCGTTCAAGTCGACAAACCTAATCTTCCCGTTGAATTTACATTCGATTCCGTTATCACCTTCTTCTTCCTCTAATCTTCCTAATTCTCCCCATCGGCATCTCTCGTTACCAGGCTCTTCCTGCATAGGCAGACAACATGCCTAAAGAATCATATTCAAACTGCATCTACATCTAATTTTCGTCACATAATGAAGAGCGTATTTTAGCGGTAAGTCGGAAAAAGAAAGGCCCATGGGCGGGGTTCACCAGGGCAATACCGAAGCGGTACCCTAAAAATTGCGAGCCACAGGCCGCCCTCAATCTTTCCTTTCTCTTCCTTGCCCTATCCTCACCCCCTTATACACACTTACACTAACATGCATTACACTACCACACATGCCGGGAGACCGGCCGGAGACTCAGAACTAGTCCCGGTGGGGACGGTGCCCCGCTGGTGGGAGATACCTGGCTGGAGAAAACCCCACTAGTCGACAGAAGGTCGGCGGCGTATCTCGCCATCCAGTGGGGGAAGATAATCGCCACCTCCTGATGAAAAAACATGCACTACTTATTTATGGGACTACTGACCTCAGTAGTTGATGCGCCCGGAATCACTAACAATCAATCAATCAATCACTTTTCCCCCACTCCACAATCACCGCCCCTCCATCACCCCTTCACTGTCGCTTCACCATCACCCTCACCATTACCGTCACCACTTCATCAGCACAACTTCACCATCCCCACTTAACCGTCACCACTTCCCCATCACCACTTCCCCATCACCACTTCCCCATCACCACTTCCCCATCACCACTTCCCCATCACCACTTCCCCATCACCACTTCTCCATCACCACTTCCCCATCACCACTTCCCCATCATCCCTTCCCCATCATCCCTTCCCCATCACCCCTTCACCATCACCCCTTCACCATCACCCCTTCACCATCACCCCTTCACCATCACCCCTTCACCATCACCCCTTCACCATCACCCCTTCACCATCACCACTTCATCATCACTACTCCCGACCCCTCACCATCCTTTGCTGTCGCCATGCAACACGATGCGCTGCCCCCAACCGCCATCGCGTCGGGAACAAAAGCGCCTTTTGACGCGGCGGCGGCGCGTCGCTTCCACAACTCCCGGCGAGAGCGCTCTCAGCATTAGGACCCTTGTTGTGCTGGCGAAAGGACACGTCTATGAGACACTCCCCGGCAATTACTTCTCAAAGCACGAAACTTGCTAGATTAAACACATGAAGTGACCCATCAAAAATTGATCGGCCATTTTATGATGAACACGATTTCCGCGCCGCTTGTCACAGCAAGTGAACGATATGACTTTTTAAAACGGCGCGGAGTGTATTCATAACATAAAGAGAACGGTTTCCGATAATGCAATGGCGTTGTAATACATTTTAAATGGCAGAGTGGAATTCTCCATGACGACGCTTAAGTACCGGGCTTATGGAAGTGTGAAAAATGCATTTGATGCAATGCAGTAACAAATTCATACAGAGAAGTCAATATTTCGTTGAACATTGACAAAGTTGTCAATGCGTGACGGTATTTAAAATCGACTAAACGAACATGATTTAGCGTTCTATCTCCTTTTCTCTTTTAGTAAGGTATTTGTTATTTCATTATTAATTCGCCGTATTTAGAATGTAATAATTACCAGGTTACGAAAGGCGACATTAACATTTCGTTCTAAATATTTCAGTTTTATGATGAAATTTCGTTTTTATTTAATCTCTCTTCTTCGTTTTTCATATAAGAGAGGATCAGATACTTTTTTACTTGGATTTCCGAGATGGTATGCAAATCTTTAAGTTCTCCTATTATTATTTCTTGAAAAAAGTTCCTCTTTACTTTTCTCTCTTTCGTATTTCTTATATTTCATATTTCTTTTAAATGTTTCTTCTTATGAAATGTTTATTTTTAGTTTCATTCTGGCAATATATTTTTGGAGTACGAATACTTCAAACGGAGTGAAGTTTACAGTTTATCCATTTCATTTACACGAGTTATTTTATTTTATAATCAACGAGTCAATTATCTTTCGTAAATGACAGTAATTGCTGTTTATTTCGACTACAGTGCATTTTTCCATCGTAAACGTGACAGATTATGGATACCAGATAAAGTTTTGACACATATTTTACAATAAAGAACATATAATATTATATATATATATATTAATATTGTGACATACCGATATGTCACATGAATATAAACTAACATTTATTTGAAGACAATATGGTGGAATATGCATTAAGAAGTTTAGACGATCGAAAGGTTAGCTACATCAAAATATAACGAACGCATGGATTGGCTGGGTGAGAGAAGGACGGTCAAATGTTATGAAAAAAAGAAGGGAGTTTAATAGGAAGCTTCGAGGGGTGAATCATGCAAGAAGAATTCATTCTGACCGGCATCGCGTGTCTGAACGGATCGTAGGCCGTGAGAGGGAGCGAGGTAGTGCAGATAGTCAGAGTCGGGTTATCAGATTGTGAAATTTGAAGGACAGCAAATAATATTGCAGATATTGCATGTGAAAGTAATATTGATGCATAAATTGGGACTTCGTCGGGAGTGGTAATCGAGTTATAGGTTTCGGGACTATGTCATAGGACGTAATCAGGACTGATAATTTTGATAGTTTGACACCATCTTGGATAGGAGCAGAAGAGGATTTCTTGGAACTTTGGACTACGGCAAGCTCGCAAGATATTTCGACTGAGAAGTCTTCGAGGGACATCAACGAAGAATAGATAAGTTAACCGCGGTATAAAATTCTAAATTCAAAGATATCTTGATCAAAGGCCTAACATTAAAATCATGTATTAAATTCACTATATTGTTTGCAAAAAGGTAACAATAAACTTTGTTAAATTTTGTTCTTTAGAAAAGAAAGTGATCTTTCATTTAGTCAATCCAAACAGTAATGAACTAGGAATTAGAATCATTCTAATTTCAGATTCCCAGCAGCGCTGTATAGTCTGCGGATCCTATAATCCATTATAAAGGTAATAAGGATTATATATATCGTGACCCATTGACCCAGCAAGCCGGACGCTAAGATCTTTGCGAGATATTAAAGTAGAGAGAAAATTTGTATATCTCAATATAATAAAGTATGTATCTTATAATAAAGTATGTATTCGTGATTTCTGCGTAATTAGTATATGTATTTCAAAGCAGCTACGCTATTTGCCAAACAGCTTGGAGATAACTGCCTAGAAACCGCTCAACTCTGACGTTGTTTGTCTGTTGACAGGGACAGACGCAAGGGCTCGTGGGCGAGGCCACATAAGATTCTGACTCCGGAGTTTCTAGAGTTCTTCGTGGCAGACCGTTCGACACTAGCTTGTCAACTAGATCGAATTCAGCCGCTGTCTGGAGGAGAAATTTAGCGGACGGCCGATATAATCGGTAGTTTTCTCTGGATTCTCCGAGTAACTCCAGGCAAGTAATATTCGGGTCACAGTCCGCGCACCTTTTTTTCCCCTTCCTTGTCTTATCCTCACCCCTTACTTACTTACTTACTTACACACACACACACACACACACACTCGCACTACGCTACCTCACTTGCCGGGAGACCAGATGAAAGTTAAGAGCTTGTCCCGGCTAAAGCGGCCCCACGCTTATGGGAGATACCTAGTGGGGGAAATTCCCCGCAAGACGATATAAGTTGGCGCCTGATCTCGCCATCCAGCTGGGAAGATCACTGCTACCTCCTGCGATACGAAACGAATAATCTTAGCAGTTGTTTCGCCCGCAACCACTAATCAATCAATCAATCAACACATGCATTTCAAAGCAGCTACGCTGCGTCGAACTACCTAGAGGCCGCTTAACAGACGCAAAGTCCTTGTTTGCCTGTTGACAGGGCCAGCTGCACGGGCGAGGCAATCCAAGAGCTTCACGCGTGGTGGGTGACGTCGACGGACGGAAACAAGTGAGCGTAGAGGTGATGGAAAAATTTACCAAAACATCGATATATCAATAATTTAATACATCGCTAAAAGGTTTTCGATGTGGATGAAAACATCGACGAAAAAACATTGATGTTTGAAACATTGATGTTTTAATTATAGAGTTATAAACTTGCTATTTTCCTATCCATTTTTAATTACAGTACGTAAAGGGACGTATTTTATTGTTGGGTTACTAGCATGTTATGTAGAATGTTAACAAAAAATATTATCGAATTTAAAGAATAAAATTGACAATATATAACATCGTGTTTCGCTACTTTACCCTTTAGTCACATTCATACACCATCGAAGTAAAACACTCAAAATTTCATCGGATTGCACAGGCGAATTTGTGCAGCTTCATAAAGAAGATGACGCAAAACAATCATATTGCTGTGGATTGCTGCTACTGTACAACGTGCCAAAACCCCTATATTTAAAAAAAAATATTAAAAAAATAAAATTAAAAAAATCGTTGTTTTTGCAACAAAATATCGATGTGAAGAAAACATCTAAAGCAAGATATGGATGTTAATATATCCATGTTTCTGGTAGAAAACATTTTTTCATCGAAAAACGTTTTTCATCCATGTTTTAAAAACATCGATGTTTTTTGCCATCCCTCCTCAGCAGACGCAAAGTCCTTGTTTGCCTGTTGACAGGGCCAGCTGCACGGGCTGTTGGGCGAGGCCGTCGAAGAGCTTCACGCCTGATGGGCGACGTCGACGGACGGAAACAAGTGAGCGTAGTCGACGCGAGCGCAGCGCCGTCGCGCGGCGGGTCGCTGAACCAAATTCACACGCGACCGCGCTCAACGATAGTGCGTGTGCCAGTCACGTCCAGCGCTATCGCGTGTCAATACGCTGCGAATAGAAATGCAGGCGCAGGGTCGAGTTTTAACGGGGTGTTATTCGGTTCATTAAACAACTGCGGGGATAAAAGTTTTCGAATTTCATACACAGGCTGCCCATCAATACGGTTGCCGATGTCCTTCGTGTACACCGGCAGGCTGGTTAAATTCAAAGCTTCTCTTGTGCGTGCACGAGTGATATTACCTCAACTAACTAATTTTGTTAACTGCGTTTTACACTCAAATATGTCCTATGTCGTTGACTTTCTCAAATGCGAAATGTCAGCAACATACTTATAAACAATGCTTCTATTAATTTAATTCATTCATTCAGGTTAGAGCAACTTAATTTGAGGGCGTATACATAACTATTAGTGTAAGCTTCATATGTCTTTACAACGTATTCGCATGTATTGTAAAAAAGTGTTAATAAATTATAAGATAAGCAAATGTTGTGTAGAACTGGAGAATATTTACTTCCAAATCTCTTAGTCTGTATTTTCTAATGACACAAGCTTCATTCCACGGGTTTCTGGCTTTTGGTGAAACTTTCAATCTGAATAAAAGATCGTAAACTACATGCATATTGCAATGTAAATCATCTGCGTTCTGTAATTAATCGGCAAATGCAAATTTTCAAATCATTTAAAATACTTATACCTTTATTTTGTGCATTTATTGATTGCAGTTTGGACGCCAACTTTGTAACCTTTCAACTTGTCTTAGCTGGTTTACTTACGAAGAGTACTTTCGAGTATTTTCAAACGAGAGGTATTTTAGAAAAAAATAAATGGTACATGGAGGCTATTGGTAAGTATAGATTTAAGCGTTTAAGATTTTTGAGACGATCGCACGAAAGGAATTATAATATCAATTATTTTTAACCCATTTATTTCACGAGCACCTACTACTAATTAAATATTGTATATCTAAACCGCTACGGTATATTCAATATTAAGATATATTTTTTATCTGTATGTTAATTCTTTATTCTCTATGTTTATTTAATGAAATATATATACTATTTTCCCACTTTTCATCAAGGCGTTCTGTCCGTAGTTTACAAATTGACTTTGCTTGTCCTAGACCCCATAGTATTATAGGATGATACTGTCTTTTAGGCAACATTTAGAAGACACACGACTGCCGATCTCACTTGTTCTCTATACTCAACCCTAAGTAAAACCACTTCATATTTCAAAGAAATGTGCACTTTCAACGCTTTGCGACACTTTAACTTTTCTAATGTAACAGTTTCAATGTAAAATAATTTACTCTTCGTGGACTACCTATACCTTCACAGCTAAAAGTAGAAAACTCCAAAGTTGCATAGCTTTCTTCCGGAGCAGTATTGAAAAATCTCTGAGCAATTTTAAATTAAGGATTTTCATTCCCTTATACTCATTTTATTAAATAAAGTTTACGCAAAAATAAGAAAAATGTATTCCTTAATCAACTACAAGTCAAAACTCAGTATCAAAATAGCCAAATAATACGTTGGACAAAACATTAGTTTATATTAACACATACCTGATTTGTCTGGCATAACCCAGCACCAAATCAAACTAAATTACTACAAACGGTTCAAAAAACATATCTGCATAAAACACTTAAAATACCTAGGTTAATTAGCGTCAGTCAAATACATTGCGAACTGTCAGTAACACTAATAATTCAATTTCTATTAAAATTACATCAATCATGCAATTCCAAACTTGAATTATCATCTTGTCCCATTACAGTCAACCTTGGTAAATTTGCAGATTTAAATATAAGAATTCGCAAAGATGATGTTAGAACCTACGGACATTTCAACCTCAGAACTACACATAAAAACTAAAAATCCTCACACTCAATTCTGAACCTCTTAAGAAACAAACTTCACTCAAATAGTAAAAAACAAATTATAATTGCGATCAGGCAACTGAATTCGATGTGGCTGAAAAGCCAGTGTCGAAAATCCTGCCGCCGCCGTCAAGAATCGAACCTAGGGCCACCCGGTCAGAGGCATAGCAGTGACATCAGTAGATGCCCTGAGCCACCTTTCCCGGTCGCTAGGACCGCTGTGGGTACACCGAAGGCCGGCCTAGTTCCAGGTTGCTCGGCAAGCGGTTGGCGCTCGCGATCTGAGCAGCAGCTGAGGCGCCCAGGCGGAGGGACGCAATTGGGTGGCGGGTAAAAGATTTGCGGGCCGCGCTCGGGTTCGGAGCAAACGGTTGATTGGTTGGTTGGTTAGGGATTCTGGGTGCGTCACCAGCTTCGGTGATTAGTCTCGTAAGTGTAATGCATGTTTTTTTTAAGAGATGGCTGTAATCTTCCCTCGCTCGATGGCGAGGTCCGGCGACGACCTGCCGTCGGCTAGTGGGGTTTTCCCTTAACCAGGACTCTCCCACCAATGGGGCACCGGCCCAACTAGGACAAGCTCTAAACTCCTAACCGGTCTCCCGGAATGTGTGGTAGTGTAGTGCATGTTAGTGTAAGGTTGTGTGTAAGGGGAGAGGATAGGACAAGGAAGAGGAAGGACAGATCGCGCGCGGTCCGTGGCCCGTTTGGTAGGGTACTGCTTCGGCATTCGCCTCTTTTGATGGGAGAAACCACGGAAAACTACTGATCGGAGCAGCCGGCCGCTAGAATTCTCCTCCAGACAGCGACTTAATTCGATGTAGCTGTAAAGCTAGTGTCGAAAATCCTGCCACCGTCAGGACTCGAACCGAGGACCGGTCAGAGATGTTGTAGTGTTGTCATCAGTAGATGCCCTAAGCCACCTTTCCCGGCCTCTAGGACCGCTGTGGGTACAGCGAAGTCCGATCTAGTAGCAGGTTGCTCGGCAAGCGGTGTGGCGCTCTCGGTCTGTGCAGCAGCTGCGGCGTGCAGCCGGAGCGACGCGACGCAATCGGGTCGCGGGCAGAAGGTTTGCTGGGGGGGAGCACACGGAGCCTGGGGGATCGCTGGGGGTTCGGAGGGGGGTCAGGGGGACGGGGAAGCGAGGTCGCGGCCGCACTGCACTCCCACACGCCTCTCACAGCGGATGACTTTTCCGTGTCGATCTGCGGGGGCGCGCGGCAGACGGCGGAAACACAGGGTATCGGCGGTCGGAGAAGGGGGGGAGCGTGACGCGGAGAGAATAGAACGGAGAAACTAGTGAGTAGTGAGATCTGAGAACCACGCACTACTGGAAGCTTGATTTTTTAAAACGAGTGTCTGAATTCGACCATCAAATTATTCTGATTTATTATTGGGACCTACAAATGTATACCTTTTATTTTATGGTAAAATGTGTAATTTGTGTGTGAAGTCTCTCTGTGCAGTAAAGTTATTGTGAATAAATAGGGTAATATCAACTAGAAAGGTTTACGTACAAATTGTTCAACTTAAATAACTACGTGTCTATACAATATATTTCTTAATGTATTGCCTATAAATCCACCTTTTCTAATAAGATAATTAGAATGTATATTAATTGACATAAGCACAATAGGAACAAATACATGGGGATATCAAAAAGGTTTTTGTTCTCTTCAGAAAAAATACTAAGCATGGCAATATGATGCAAATTTGCAAGAAAATCTCATTTATATTTTACTCTACAAGAAATAACGAGTTCATTACCACAAAAAAAACTTTTCCTTCTAATTGATTTTACAAATTCGTGTATTTAAGAACTCTAAAAATAAAATTGAATTTATAACATAAAGCTTGCTACAGAGATCTTTTCTGAAAAGGTAATCCTTTTCATGTAACTAATATTTAGGGAATACCAAGAATCTTATGCTGTTCATGGAATATACGTATCAATATGAGAAGAGCTATGAAACAAAATCCAGCACTATATTCCGGGAATCTTGTGTGGCGAGAGACACTGTCAGTTTTTCAGATCGCTCCCTATTGACGTTGCATGGCCTACCGGAATAAAAATATACTGGATTACACATTTATTTTTCAGAACTTTCATAAAGTATGCGTATGTACAATGTTTTCCGCATGCAAGAGGTAGGATTTCATTTCAATTCACACATATTGTGGCTTAATCAATCTGAAAACCTTTTGCCTTGAACAGTATTTTCCAGGCTTTTTGGAAGTGAGGTCAGATAAATGTTAGAAACTCGACTAAACAGTACATCGAAGCCAAATTCGCGACCAGGCCATGAATCCAAAAAGGCTCTCCGTAATGAAGTGATGAGCCGGTACGGGCATTAAACACATAATCCAACAGGCTCGAACTTGTGCACACCATAACAATGGTGGTAGATTCCCATGGGTGTGTTATCTGTGGCACGTGGATGAAATCCACTTTGACTACGCGGTTGAATTAATTAAGATATTTTGTATTAATTTAGATTTACATTTGTTCTGTGCAATATTGCAAGTAAACACCAATCTTTCAAATGTTGCAAAGTATTACGCTAAAGTTGTCCATCAACTTATCCACTAATACTTTAGACATGCAAAGGAACGACTGGGACTTGATACTTGCGAAGAGAGTTTTACTCGTAAAAAACATAAGAGTATTATTAAGTGATTTATCATTAATACGTGAACCGTTTATCACTTCATAATGTGAATCCTTTGAAATCTATATTCAATATCCATTGTATTTTATCATGCAGTAATGATTTTTCTTGACAGCAGCAACTTTTCAGTGGCAATAACGACAATAAAAATATCTAAAATAGTGCAAATAAAATATTTTGGTATTTCAAGATGTAAGATCACTAATATTATGGTAATAGAAATTTTAAAAATAAAATTTTTTAATGCTTTTGAAGTAATGTAAAATACAACAAGATCGTTGTAAAAATATGCTGATAATGTCTGCAAGTGCATGCAGTGTGGCTTTGTCGATGTTGGCGAAAACACATTCGCATCTGTACGAGATGACATAACATGAATGAGATGATGGTAATGATTGATTGCAGTTAATAGATTCGTGGAAATTGAATCGTAGCTCGAAACGGACCGCATCGTCTGCTCCTGTATGGAATCTGCGCTTAGAGGAATATTTCATTAGCAATCATTACATCGGTAGAGTGTAGTGAGTTGGCTTTAGAATTCAGGATCTGATGTATTTTCAAATCATATGAAAAACGCAGTTCTGTAAAATTATGAATAAATTACCATTGTTTTACCTATATTTGCTCAATCAAGTTAATAGAAAAAGGCGGGAATATAAAATCATAAAATTTATAAGGGATATTCTGTTGAAAGCACGTGCTGAAATAACAAATGAAACACCCTGAAATGATTGGTTTCTAAGAAAATTATGTTGACTAGTATTATAATAAATGATACCGCCTATACATTTGTTCACGTCAGAAGCTGTAGAACTAACGCTTCTGATAGTTACTGTATAGTAAACAACTTAAAACTCCGTCATTCGCGCCGTTCGATAGAGTCAAACAGAAGTTTCTTTTCTAATTAAAAGGGGAATGTTAGCCTTCCACGAATAAAAACAATGCTTATATTCCTCTAAAGGAGTCTGAGAAGGATATCAATAAAATGTTTATCTCTGTTATGCACTGTGTTGCCATACTCTGAAGAAAAAAGCGTTGTGCCTGTTTGACAGAATCCAGCTTGCGAGTACTGGCGAATGAAAAAGTGTTTTTGAATCTCTGATAAAAATGATATTTTTTCAGTAATATGAGAGAGTTTAATATTTCACATGTGTTTATGCGTTTCTCTCGTTACCTTGTAATACGTAAGTATTAGAAGAAGCAGAAACTAAAGAATGTGTGCTTTAGACGTAGTCAAACGCACGAGTACTCGTGCTACGAATGGCCGTGCAAGTGACGGAAATATAATAGAAGCTTCAACAAATGTGGTTTGTAATTATTTATTGTTTCTTTCCATAGTGTATTCAGTTATAATATAATCACAGATAAATAAGAAAAGTGTATCAATGATTTTAATAAAAAAGAAAACTTTATAATCGATGAGTTGGACGTAGTTTAACGCGCGAGTACTCGTGTTGCAAATGGCCGTGCAAGTGACGGAAATGTAATATAAGCTTCAAATATGGTAATTATTTATTGTTTTTCTCCATAGTGTATTCAATTATAATCCAAGCCCGGATAAATAAGAAGAGTGCATTAATAATGCTAATAAAGAAAATAAACTTTATAATCGATGTGTTGGACGGAGTCTAACGCGTAAGTACTCGTGTTAAGAATGGCCGCGCGAGTGATGGAATGTTGAACTTAGTGTTACACTTAGTTACAATATAGTGAACTAATAGTGAACAACTCCACTCCTCTTCTACATCGGCTTACGCTAACACTCACTGTGCCGAGCTTCTTGCTCTTAGTCGCATCATTGCTTTGGAGGGTACTAGGTATCTCGTCTCCATTGTAAAATATATCTGGCTTCACTACTGCTCTACCCCTTTGAAAGCCGTCGCTCCATTGTTGTCACGCCCCGAAATGCGCTATCAGATGCTTGGTTCCTGCGGTCTTCAACAAGTACGTCTTTTCGCGTCACATAAAGATCGTCGGAAGTTAACGGCTGCTCAACAAAGAGGCAACTTGCTCCGCTCGGGGAACAAGCGAGCGCCCCCGGCCAGAGTTGTCTGCTTCCTCCGCTGCTCCGTCGTATGACGAGCTGCTTCCAGCGAGCACGGAACAGGGTGGGGCGGGGTGCAAGGGTTGGGGAGGGGCTTTGCAGGGGTGGGTGAGGAGGGGAGGTGAAAACTCCGCAAGGCGGGTCTCCTTCCCAATTAACGGATTCCGATAGTCTCGTTGCAGGACTGTTTAAGGTTCCTTGCGACCTAACTGCTCAGATGAAGAAACACGAGATTCTCGCTTGCCCATCAAACACACAAATATTGTTTTACTTAAATGCAACTGGGGTATTTGGGGTAATTTATTTGAGTTTATGCTAATTTCACGAGCTCTCAATGCATTTGCATGAATTTTATTGGTGTTCGTTTAAGTCTACTTCTAAAGTTAGCAACCGCTATCTCGCGTTTACGAGATGATTTCGTAAAACTTCAACTACTCACTGAGTAGCGCTGTGATGTTGATCAAATACCTACGACGACCGATAAGGCACCGCTATAAATCCTTACTTTGGGAGTTATTCACTTCATTGCACCGTCCAATCAGGAATTTCTTCTGAAAAAGTCACAAATTAACAAGAAGGATTGAGGTTCCTCGGCCAGATTTGCGTGTGACCAGCTTCAAGAACATGCTCCGAGAGAATTGCAAGCATCGGATAGAACGTAACGGAGACGACATAGAAAAGCTCAAGAGGTAACAACCTGAGTTTAAGTGCTTTTATTTAATTGAAATATATAATATCTTACGAACATGAATTCAAGAAGAGCATAAAATCACTTGCTTTTATGTGAGCAAAACTCTCTGGGTTCAAACATGCACTTAATATGTTAATTAGTTAGCAATCTAATGAGGAACATTTTTTTTATTATGCTTATATATTTCTTTTTCAAATTTGATGTATGTATTTTACTTCGTATTTTCCAACCCGGCTTAACGTCTGGTAGAATACGGAATTGCTACAAGCCAATAACATTCTTGCAATAGGGTACAGGTAAGTGCAATTAAAGACACGACATTTTCTTCAGTGGAATTAATTTATAAATTAAAATTTTAAATATAAAGATATAAATTTGGATTAATGTAGCTCTAAACCTGTTAGAGTAGTCGGAAAGTGGAATATGGTACCTTTTGAAATTAGTGACCGTCGCTGGCCCTGAAAACTCTCAATCTCAAATTGGACAATGCAGACATTTAAGAAAGATTATGGTAGTTTAATATAATTATAATATCAATGCTCTCAATTTCTTACGTATTTCAACCAAAACTAAAATGCCATTATGGCCTGAAAATGAAATTTATCAGAAATAAAAAAAGTCCTCTTCAAAACGAATACTAAGATATAAAAAATGCATGTTACAGAAGATTAGTAATTTTTTTTTTACAGAGAACAAATATTATCAATCTTGCTTATGAAAAATATTAAAACTATTATTGAAAAAGAGGGAGAAGAAATAAAGAAAACTGGGTCATAGATTTTACATTAAAAGAAAATATTCAATTGTTTGGCAACGTTTCCGAAAATAAATGTCCTTCATCAGGTCTATAATATACAAAATGAAACTGGAGGTGCTAAAATAGTCCGTACTTTCTCTCATCTATTTTCACGCAAAATAAGACGCAAAGTTCTCAAATTTTCAACAAATTATACGTAACCTTATAGTAAAATCTATCCTCAAGGAAAAGTTTTCTTTAAAGAAAAAAATATCTACATTCATAATTTTAGTAATAGGAAGAAACCGAAAAAAAAATTGAATTTCCGCAATTTTCACAAAATCAGACTTTTCAATGAAAAACTGAACCTGCACCATTCTATTAAACATTCTTTCCATTATCGAACAACAAAATTTAATGAAAATCTATGAGTTGTGTCTTTGAGAATTTGAAAAATATCCCAGGAACTTTATGGAAAATACCTCCAAAATTAAAGTATTGGTTTAAAATTCAGGGGATCGTGACATCAGTCAAAGCCATTGGGTAATATCAATTTTGTAGAAAATCCACTGAACGGTTTAGCCGCTAGCATTGTTCACAGTCGGACGTACGGGCAGCCAAGGTTTGGCATTCAATTGATTTTTCGGCATCAAGGACTCACAAAGCATGGCTACACCACGTGCTAAAGGATTTTTTTCTAATTTAAAACTGAATGTATCCACTTTTTTATTACCACAGGCCGCAATAAGAATTTTTCTGCCGAAAATTCGCCGTTTTTACGCAGCATTACATAACTTTCCCTCTTCTGCGGTAGCGATAAAGTAAAAAGCACAATAATACGATTACAACAATTATGATCCATTGTACTAATGTTTCAGTACAATGGATCTTTATTAATCAATATTTACTTTATATCAATAAATAATACTTATTGCCATGTGAACGAATAAAATGTTTTACTAGTTACAGATAATCCAGATCTCAAGAAGGACGTTCTATCCTGAGCTGAGCAAGACTCGTAAGTTTGTAACAACAAAGTTACTGTTCATTTATAATACTGTTGTTAATGTTAAATTATTAAAAGAATTAATATAACACAGACGTTCTTGAGTTTTGTTTAAATTAAAACGAGAAGCACCTCATCCATGTTACAACAAATATACGTAATTGGAGTGAGCAATTGAGATCCAATTAGGGATCTCGGAACTTTTAATTGTCGCTTGACATTGCGTAATATAATTTGCGAATTTTATTTTTTCAATAGATGTAAATAACCTAAACGAAACATAAAAGCAAGTTGTTTTCTTCATTTCTAAGAACACATGGCGATTTTGCCGTGATCACTAAGGCATTGTATACTCTTGACCAGGCCATATGACTTGCGTCGATTCCAATCAACTAAAACCGTGCTTATCTGCTACACGTCTGTGGTTAAATTGGAAGAAGTGGCCGGGGTATAGCAAACGGTGATTGGTCCGTACCGAAGTTGACGGGGCATATGAGGCTAAGTTCCAACAGTTTTGCTTCTTATAAAAAAATGCTCATATAACCACAGTTTGGCGCTTTCGAGCGCTATAGTAAAATAATTTAAAACTCTACTGCGTAAGTGGTAGCGAGAAAGTAAAAAGCACAATAATACGACCGCAATTATTGTCTATGTTACAACAAATATACGTAATGGGAGTGAGCAATTGAGATGCTTGTATGGCGAACTGCAGCTGCACGTAGTCGCCTCGTAAGTAGCCCTCCACGTGCCACGTGCCGCGCACGCTCCACGCTCGAGCGCGAGCTCGCCTCGCCAGGAATGCTGCCGCTGTGGAGTGCCTGGCCGAGCACCGCTCTGCCTTCGTCTCTTAACGTATTCAACACACGCACACAAATGGACATTCCAACACGTCTGGAGATCACACACATCCTATTGAGGATGCTTCTCTCCGAAGCACAATGTCGCTCAGGAATAGACAGAGCTAATCTGTGTCAATGAATGCCAATTAGAAACTATAATGCACCAAGTACCTCTAGTACTATGTTTGATATACTGTATGAGAAAACTGTCTCACAATTACCAGGACATAGAGATTCTTTAACAACCATAAATATTACACTGAAGGCAGGATTACAAGGTTTGGTCAATAGGAGTAAAAATGCTAACACATACTCGTTTGCCAACATTTTGAAAAATGTGTTTTCATCATCAGAGCTTCACAAGCTGAGAAAAAAGAAATATATAATGTCAAAATATAAGGTATAATATAAGGTGGTTTTTGTGACCCTTATATTTTTCTTCTTTTTATCATCTTGCATAGCCCTGATAATGGAAATACATTTTCTGAAACGTTGGCAAACAACCATGAGTTAACATTTTTGCTCCTATTGACCAAGCCCTGTAAAGCTGCCTTCTGTAATTGCCATGCCAAAACGTAAGAAAAAATAATGTTGCTCATTGTAATGAATTGTATTGATGCATCTCTTGTTACATTAACTCTATTTAAAAGCAATGAATTATATTGAAGTGTTTTGTTACAATAACAGCACACAAGTCATGAACGTTTCTTACTAACAACCACACAATTTGAATGTATAAAAATATCTTGGAAGAGTCTGAAATGAGTTTTCCTGATTATATTCCGAATAAATTCCAAATAATCGCGTAAATAAACACCACTTCAATTTAAATTTGATCTTCTAAGAGTAACGAACTCTCTGAATTTCAAGCAGCTTACGTCATTTACCAGCTTGAGGAATTGACGAGCATCTACACCAACCCGTGAGTGTATGGACTGTTAAACCGAGAGCTTCTCTAATCTCAATAGATTTGAACCTAATCCGATGCTTTCACAACCTCCAAAACAAAGATTACCCGTCATCCTCTCGAGGAACTTCGACCCGAGCGCCGGAGCATCTAGTCTCCAGAGGTTTTCCGCTGGAAACTCGCGAGTGAGCGCCGGGAGCATTCTCGAACGCTGGCGAAACCTGGCGGAGCGTGCGAGAACGTTGGTAGGGTGTGAGGTATCGTGGGCGGGAAAGCGGGTGTTGGAGAATGGGGAAATGTAGGTGAAAATACGTGGGTGGATATATGCGAGCGGGTGGACTGGGCTAGACAACGACGGGTCGGGGTGATGTAGGGGTGATGTCGGAGTGATGTCGGAGTGATGTGGGGCGGATGTGGGGCGGATGTGGGGCGGATGTGGGGCGGATGTGGGGCGGATGTCGAAGTGATGTCGGGGTGATGTCGGGGTGATGTCGGGGTGATGTCGGGGTGATGTCGGGGTGATGTCGGGTGATGTCGGGTGATGTCGGGGTGATGTCGGGGTGATGTCGGGGTGATGTCGGGGTGATGTCGGGGTGATGTCGGGGTGATGTCGGGGTGATGTCGGGGTGATGTCGGAGTGATTTCTGGAGTGATGTGGGGCGGATGTGGGGCGATGTGGGGCGGATGTGGGGCGGATGTGGGGCGGATGTGGGGCGGATGTGGGGCGGATGTGGGGCGGATGTGGCGCGGATGTGGGGCGGATGTGGGGCGGATGTGGGGCGGACGTGGGGCGGACGTGGGGCGGACGTGGGGCGGACGTATGTGGGGTGGATGTGGGGCGGATGTGGGGCGGATGGGGCGGATGTGGGGCGGATGTGGGGCGGATGTGGGGCGGATGTGGGGCGGATGTGGGGCGGATGGGGCGGATGTGGGGCGGATGTGGGGCGGATGTGGGGCGGATGTGGGGCGGATGTAGGTGGATGTGGGGCGGATGTGGGGTGGATGTGGGGCGGATGTGGGGCGGATGTGGGGCGGATGTGGGGCGGATGGGGCGGATGTGGGCGGACGTGGGGCGGACGTGGGGCGGACGTGGGGCGGACGTGGGGCGGACGGGCGGACGGGGCGACGGCGGACGGGGGCGGACGTGGGGCGGACGTGGGGCGGACGGGGCGGACGTGGGCGACGTGGGCGGACGTGGGGCGGATGCCGCGATGTCGCGGTCGTGCGGACGTCGTGCGGACGTCGGGCGGACGTCGTGCGGACGTCGCGGACGTCGTGCGGACGCCGCGGACGTCGCGGACGTCGTGCACGTCGCGACGTCGTGCGGACGCCGCGGACGTCGTGCGGACGTCGCGGACGTCGGGTGGACGTCGGGCGGACGTCGGGCGGACGTCGGGCGGACGTCGGGCGTAATGTCGGGCGGACGTCGGGCGGACGTCGGGCGGACGTCATGGACGTCGGGCGGACGTCGGGCGGACGTCGGGCGGATATCGGGCGGGTTCGGCAGGATCTCGCAGAATCGAGCGATATTGCATGGGATCTAACGGTGGGATCGGATGGCTCTGAAGGCAAAACTGGTGAGATCGGGTACAGGAGTCTGGAGCAGCGATTGTGCGGGCGATCGGAAACACGATGAGCGGCGCGCTGAGCCTCCACTGACGCAAGACGTCGCGATGAGGTTGGCACTGGCGGAGATTCCGCAAGCGGGCAGGACCGGCGAGGGCGGACGGTGGCGGGTAGGTGCGGTGGGCATGGGCGGCAAGCGAAGTTGGCAAGGCTGGGCGCGAGTCCCAGGGCGGGGAGGCGCGGGCGCGGAGTTGGGCAGGAGAAACCTTATCGGCCTGGAACTGCAACGCAGCCGGTGCGTGCAGGCCGCGCCCTCCTGTTCGCCAGCCTGCCGCTACAAGTTTATGCACTACGCAACGTCGGGAAGCGCGTCAGAAAGCCTACAGCGCGGGTGCAGGCCACGCACAGTGGGTGCGTCGCCACGGTGCCAACGATTCATTGACATGTTTTTTTTTTGTATACATATATTTTTATATTCTCGTATACGTACGTATTTACGGAGTAATATACGTTGTATAGAGAAAGTTCTGTAATACATTGGAAACTCTATTGGAGATTTCAACGAAAATTGACGTTTTAGGCTCCTTGACACAAAAAAAGGTTTTTTTCCAAAAACTTCATCTGTCTGTCCGTCCGCTTGTCCGTCTGTGATTATCACTAGGCCTAAACCATACGTATGATTTTTTCCACAATAGATATTGCCGAGTCGATTTGGCTCGACTAGGAGCACTGCGATTTTGAACAGCTTTCTTCCAAATTTGGGGGTACTTGACATGAAGGCTGTCTGCCATTTTCAAAATTTTCTCAAAAATGACTCCAAATTTTTGTTAAATTTCTTGTAAGAATAGTATAAAATAAATATTAATATTTATAATAATAATAAGATAATAGTATAATTTAAAGGAGACAAAGGTTCGATTTTCACGGTTGAATCTGAAATTTTGAAAATTGCAAGGAGTAAATTTTTGCGGCGTCTTCCTACAACCACAAAATTAAAAATAGAGGTTTTTCCTTCAAGTGAAAGTTTCTCTCTATTTAATTAAATATTGCGTGTAATATTTGCAATTTTAAAAACTTACAAAAATAAAATTTTCTCAGAAAGTGCTACATATTTCTTCCTTAAACTTTTGGTAGCGATGTTGCTAAATGCCCTATCAGATGTTATAAACGTCATATATCTCTATTCTTTGTTTTTTCAAAAATTACAAAAACGTATTTATTTACTTGCCTCTTACGTCGTTAATGTTTGCATTAGCGTCAATTTGTTCA
Organism: Teleogryllus occipitalis; assembly: GCA_011170035.1. Taxonomy (NCBI): domain Eukaryota; kingdom Metazoa; phylum Arthropoda; class Insecta; order Orthoptera; family Gryllidae; genus Teleogryllus; species Teleogryllus occipitalis. Next base: position 49,972 of record BLKR01009778.1, read on the forward strand.
CATTATTGTATTTTCGAGTACGTGTGTTTTAATAAATGTCATATCCAGTTTCTCTATAAGTTATCAGTTTTTGTGAAAATGAGTACAAAATTCCGCATTTTCAGAAACTCTCAGACGCCATTTTCTTAAAAATGCCTTCAAACTTTTTCTTCCAACTTTGCCAAAGGATAGTGCGCATTGCACGTTTAAAATGACAAAATTCATTTTGGTGTATTATTCTACTTTTTCAAAAATTACACAAATTTATTTTTTTAAATATCTCTCACGCCGTTAATATGCACATTTCCAATAATTTGTAACCACTATTGCATTTGTGAGTAAATGTGCTTCAAATGACTTCTAATGATTTTCGAAAACTCAAAAACTTTCTTTGAAAAAGAGCTTCTATTTTCGCATTTATATTTGAGTTTTAACGTCACTTTCTTAAGAACGACTTCAAATTTTTCAATGAAAATTGCCACTTAAGACGAGGTTTTATTTGTCTTTAATGTTCTTAAACTAAAGTTTCCGTTCTACTCGTACCATTAGGAAGCCGCAAAATTGGGGGAAAAGTAAAAACAATGTACTTTAAATGGCAGCTGGAAAGACGATTAGGCAAGACCGTAGCCAGTCCACACCAAGAAAATTAGATAACTTTACTACGAGAAAGGCTGTGCCAATCTGTAGCATCACTAGTTTCTAAATGAACACGGTAATAAGGACGTCGGAGGCGCCAACAGCAGCAACACACAGGCAGCAGTAACACACAGGCAGCTGCTTGTGTCATGTCGCATACAACTTAAGACGATTGTTCTCTCGCTGGAGCATTTATCGAGGACAGATATCTGTGACCATTCTGTCCTCGCTCTGGCCTTGGTATCAATTCTGTCCTCGCTCACACAGTTGCGAGCAGTGCTGCATTTCCACATGCTTCTATCGGAAATTCGGAACCATAGTCTTATATGTGATGGCGTTATTTGTTTCCTTCGGCCAACAGCGTCCTTTGAGTTGTGCCTTGGGACAAGCTTGTGCTGTTGTGATTGTGAGTGCGACCGGCTTAGATGGCTTAGTACAGGGAGGTCGTACGGTTGAGTACAGACGGTGTCAGAATTTTCGACAGTAGCTGAATAACTAGGTTGAAGTCAGCCACTGTCTAAAGGAGGATCTTAGCGGCTAGCTGTGCTGATCGATAGTTTTTCGTGATTTCTTCGATCAACACCAGGCGAATGCCGGAACAATACCCTAACAAACGAACCACTGAACTGTGTGATCTGTCCTTCCTTTTCCTTGTCCTATCCTCACACCTTACACACACACACACACACACACACACACACACACACACACACACACACACACACACAGGTAAACTACACTACCAAACATGATGGGAAACCAGTCGTGGACTTAGATCTTGTCCCGGCAGGGGAGGTGCCTCGCTAGTGTGAGATACCCTGGGTAGGGAAAACCCCGCTGGCCGACGTTTAGGTTGGCGCCAGATCTTCCCATCCTGCGGGAGAAGGATCACCTCCATTTCCCAACGAAAAATCTGCACGACCCTTACGGGACAAGTGACCTTAGCAGTTGACGCGAGCGGATCAATTTACCAATCGATCGGGCAGGTTGGGGCCCACTGTGAGCGACTGGTTTGCGCCTGGGCGCCGCCGCCGCCGCCGCTGAAGAAGCGAGCGCGCGGCCGCCGTCGGCGCAAAGCATCCGAGAAAGCTCCGGAGTATTAAAGTCCACTAAGTTTTCCTCGATTCTCTTTGAAGTTGGCAACTTTGAAAACTGTTCATAATCCACTTTGCGCCGCGGGCGGCTGGGCGGCAGGCTCGGCGCGGCGCTCGGAGCGTGGCGGGGCAGAGCGGAGCGGGGCAGAGCGGAGCGGGGCAGAGCGGAGCGGGGCAGAGCGGAGCGGGGCAGAGCGGAGCGGGGCAGAGCGGAGCGGGGCAGAGCGGAGCGGGGCAGAGCGGAGCGGGGCAGAGCGGAGCGGAGCGGGGCAGAGCGGAGCGGGGCAGAGCGGAGCGGGGCAGAGCGGAGCGGAGCGGGGCAGAGCGGAGCGGGGCAGAGCGGAGCCGACCAGAGGGCAGTGGGGCGGAGCGGGGCAGTCTTAAGTAGTCATAAATAAATGTGCCAACTGCACTGTCAGAAAATAGAAAGAGCTTTGGAGATACAACGAAGATGAAATTCGGAGCTATTAATTGTATGAAATCTTGCTGTTGTTTATTTTTCATTCAAATTTGAGTTCTAATCAATCAGATAATATTTATCCTGGAAATCTTGTAATTCATTCATCGCGAATTACAAAATTTCAGGCATTACAATATTTTAGAAATATTGCAATTAAATTGTCAAAAAGCAACATAATATCCACAAAACTGATGACGGACAAATATCAATGAAATGAAAAGCGAACAACTTAAACCGTAGAATTAAATACAGGTCAATCATTATCATTTGAAGGATAAAGATGAAAAACGAATATGGTAGCAGATAAGGGTGGAGGTCAGACTCTAGATGTTCTAGTATTTTAAATTCTTTAGCATGTAAAATTAAACTTCTTGGGAGTTTTCCTTGAAATAATCGGATTACATATATATTTCAACGCACCATACACAACTTTCAAATGTAATTATTTTTCAATGCATAAAGAAATGAAATCATCTACCTTTTCGGAGTGAAAAATCCTTGAATCGTAGCACATTCTTCCAATTTTGCAATGAAAAGGAACAATGGAGCTGTACAAGTGTCCCTCTGGTGCTGTTGGAGGATGTTGACGAACGGTTTGACGCCCGTCTTAAGACAGCACATCCGTCTTGGCGCGTAAGCCCTTACGTCAGCAAAGAGGCGAACACGCAGCCCTCTGCGGCGCTCGCAGCGGGGTGCGAACCCCTGCCCCCTGGCGATCGATGAGCCACTGCCAGGCGGGCGCGGGGGCAGAGACAAGAGGCGGGCGCGGGGCCGGGGGCGGACGTGGGGTCGGGGGTGAGTGCGGGGTGTGCAGGCACAGAGACGATCGGTCGCAGAGGCGGGCAGGGACGGGCGGGGCCTCCTGGCATGTGTGGTAGTGTAGTGCATGTTAGTGTAAGTGTGTGTGTAAAGGGAGAGGAGAGGACAAGGAAGAGGAAGGAAAGATCGCGCGCAGTCCGTGGCTCGTTTGTTAGGGTACTGCTCCGACATTCGCGTGGTGTTAATCGGATAAACCACGGAAAACTACTGATCAGAGCAGCCGGCCGCTAGAATTCTCTTCCAGACAGCGAATGAATTCGACCTACCAGACGAGCTAATATCAAAAATCCTGCCGCCGTTGGGACTCGAGGTGTGACATCAGTTGATGCACTGAGCCACCGCTCCCGGTGCGAGGAATGGCTGGAGATAGCAACAGCTGGAGGTGAGAAAGAGTGGAAGGGATGCCGTTGAAGGGCAGAGGGTGCAAAGGCGAAAGGTGAGAGGGCAAAGGTACAGTGGGGGTGGGGGGAGAGTGGGAGGGGTCGGCGCGTCAGCCCACAACGCTACGCTACTCCGAGCAGCTCTCACCGGAGACCTTTCTGGTTTGTTCGCCGTTAACTTTATTCTGCTGTCACTGCATGCTACACGAGATTCTCTGCCTCGGTGATTATTTTCTCTGTGTCATGTATCTGACAATGTTCTATCTTTCATTGTTTTTCTCTCCTTGCATGAGATTCTAGCTTTCTTCCGACTGAATTTAAATTTGTTTAAGTAGCTATATACAGTGTTGTGTATGTCGTTAGTCTTCCACGTATTTTATGCGATATTATCTCGTGTTTGACATTAGTCAGCATGAAATATTCTTGCAGCATAGTAAGGTTTTGCTTGTATCTTCTTGTCTTCGAAGACGGATTTCGGAATGTCCTTTATTACGACAGTTTGGCATTTCCAAACCAAAAGTCATACTTCCCCGCGTTCTTTGGTGTATTTTCATCAGTAAGTATATTATTTGGTTATTACAGGATTACCTGAATTGTCACACAATTAAATGATTAGTACGTAATACGTCTCCATGGAGATTTATAATTTTATAATTTTCTTAATACTGCGGCAGCGGTCGCGGAATGACGGCCTCTCACGGAAAGTCTTGCATAGGACGCCGTGTCTTCCCAACAGCCAAGAATTTAGTAAATCTGTCCACATGCTAAAGTTTATGTCATCACTTCTAAACTTATCCGTAGCTATGGTCTTCTCTCCCGACTTGCCTTATAAGTTGGTTGGTTGTTAGTGTTTTCGGATGCGGCCACTACTGAGGTCATTCGTCCCGTAAGTGTAGTGCATGTTTTTGTCGGGAGGTGGCGGTGATCTTCCTCCGCTGGATGGCGAGATCCGGCGCCGACCTGCCGTCAGCTAGCGTGGTTTCTCTAATCAGGTATCTCCCACCAGAAGTGCACCGCCCCAGCCGCAAGAAGGGGAGAGGATACGATAAGAAGAGGAAGGGAAGATCGCGCGCGGTCCGTGGACTGTTTGTTAGGGTACTGCTCCAGCTTTCGCCTGGTGTTGATCGGGGAAAGAATGGAAAACTACAGATCAGAGCAACCGGTCGCTAGAATTTTCTTCCAGACCGCGACTGAATTCGGCCTAGCTGACAAGCTAGTGTCGAAAATTCTCCCACCGTCGGACTCGAACCTAGAACCATCCGGTCAGAAGCACTGCAGTGACATATGTGAATGCACTGAGCCACCTCTCCCGGTACTAGTTTTGTACATTAAGTACTCAACAATAATGCAAATCTGTATTAGATAACTATTGTTTCAAAGTAGTAGGTATCTGAATTGTTAAAGAGATATTATGCAAAATTCACCTATATTATAAAAAGTGATTTTACATATTTTAAGTATTTAAAAAGTCTTAACAGTTCTTAATTATTTGTAATTACAATTTTTTTCAAATATTATTTCTTTAGCTTGTTAAGCCCTTAGTATTTTAGCACTAGATACAGACCTATTTACGAACGGTATCTGATTAGTTGCTTACAAATTTCTCTCAAACGTTGGTGAAAAAGTACAACAATATGATTAAATTTTTAGTTTATGGAATTTATTTTCATTTTCGTTTGTTTTTTTCTCTAAATTAGTTATTTGATTTGGAGCTGTTTGATAGTTAAGTAATTTTTTTCTAACCATCGTAATTGCAACTCAAACATGAAATAATACTATTTTACTAAAGTATTGCTTCCCTTATATGAAAATTAAAATGAAAATATAATTTAATTGAAATTGAATATATAATTTAATTTTATAATTAAATATTTAGATTTCTGTGCTCCCAAAACACAATATCAAAAACTAGTTATAAAAACGAACTCAAACAATATTCCTGTTCCCAATGCGAGAGTTCGGCGCCTCATTCCCACTGCCCGGCGGAGTCTGCTGTTATTCATTAGCTCATGTTATACACGCCCCGCGCAAGTTTTCTCGGCGCGCGGACTTCCGCTCAGAGCAAATTTGCATTCGGCGGCCGCATTCACGGATGCTCTGATTATAAAACCATTTATGCCGACAGCGGGATCGGAAAACGGGCAAACGCCGCCCCCTCCCGCAGCACCCCCCTCTCCCTGCCTATACCACGAAGGCGTTCGACCAGACTCCGAGTCACGTGAATTTCTGGCACTCTGGCTGCTCTCAGGATAATAGGGAAAACGTAAGTTATGAAAAAGTAATAACAGAGGGTTCAATTCATGTAATGCAAAATCGGAAATTAACCGAGTTCAAATTGGTTCATCTTGTGATATTGAAAGGAAAACAGGGGTGTCCAAAAATTGTAGAATATCTTTTGAGGTAGTAAATCAAACCATCACAAGCGTTTTTGAAGCCCCTGGCAATGAACTCGAAACAGAGAAATAAATTACTAAAACATGATTCTTACTATTTCCTTATTACGGTCTGTATTTCAGAAGTTAATTTGTATTTCCTTTTTGAAAGAAATATACATAACTATCTTAACGAAAATGTAATTCATGTACATCTTATGAAACACAGTAAGTACCAAGTGTTTCTTTAACTCAGACAATAGAAATTTTTATTTAATAAAATATTTATTTTTGTTAATAATCGAAACCAAATGTTGAAATTTTCTTTATACTCACTTGTATGGATGTTTCTTTTTATACACTAAAATTATATATATATATATATATATATATATATATATATATATATATATATATATATATATATATATATATATATATATTACATATATAAATGCACTGTTTTATTTATAAAATAAACTAAAGGATAGTACTAAGAAAAGCACACAAACAATATTATAATTTGGAAATAATATACGCCTTTGACAAAATTCGTTGGAAGTGAAGAATAAAACAATGTTGAATATCACATACGTCATAAACGCATGGAAAAAATATACTTTTATGTTTCACTCTCATATATGTTGCTTAATTAACTTGTAACACGCATGTGGTACATGTGCCTGCAAAACGGTATTCCAATTTTATATGCAAATACAATTAAAACATGATCGCTTTAAAAGCGGCGTCGCTCAGCTCCCAGCAACTCTTTGGACAACTGACCTTCGTTTGTTTCTCAACGCACCGCGCCCACCAACAAATTAAACATAAACACCGGATACAAAGCATCCTTGTGTTTCTTTTGCGGGTACTCAGTTGGAAGGGTAACTGTTGACTGATGGAATCCGCGCTTCAGACGGAATAATGTATTACGAACGCAAGTGAAAAATTCACATGCAAAATTATTCATCAGCAACAAACATTTTCATTCTTGTTAAAAGTAATGATGGACTTCCACGGATCTAAATAACAAATTTATAGCCACAGAATACGGAACGAACAGTTATCGTCATTTGAATTTTTCGAAAATTCTTATTTTCGCTTGCTAATCATGTGCTCACAAGTGGCGGACAGAAAATATTAAAGTATTTTTGTAAAATCTAAAATCAACTTCACAGAGGGTTTTTAAAAGTAGCTAGACCGTTAATGTGCATTTTCTAGTCGAGTTTCTTGTTTACTTCCCGTAGAGCGTTGCAGATGTTTGTGGAGTTGATGCAACCTTGCTTGACACATGCTTGCGTTACTTGTACCTTCCATCATCATTATCTACGGGCATTTACACACTGATAGCCCCATGATATTAATAAAAAACCCTTCAGAGTAAGTTAAATAATTAGGTTCCATTCTACATATTTTTGATATCGAGGGCAAAGTATATGACGAAATGACGAAAACTATATACTAGTTCAGGACCGCTGAATTCGCGAGAAAAGTGTGTGGAAACACAACTTTAATCCTATCATCAGTATTTTATTATCTCACTTACTTAACACACACAATTCCGAAGAATCTGCCCTGCCCACCTGTGATCGATGATATCTCTCGCGAAAAATATATATTTATAAAACTCATGAATTGAAACTTAACAACTTCATTGTTTCCTCCTTTTCTGTGTCCCGAAACACCGAACGGGACGCAAACCGTCTCTGACTCCTCAAGTATCACAAAGTGAAATGGGGTTAACTGAGAGCGGGAGTTAGGAAAACTTGATTGGATGATGCGATCGGGCGACTCCGAAATCATTGTATAGGTAAGTGGCAAGAAAAGAGGAACAAGGGGTACGGTGAGGTTAGGAAAAAGGAGCAAGGTAAGGGTAGGGTAAAGAATAGATTAAAGTTAGGGTAAGGAACAGGGTAGGGTTAGGCTAAAGAGTAGGGTAAGGAACAGGTTAGGGTTAGGGTAAAGAATAGGGTAAGGGACAGGCTAAGGTTAGGAAAAGAAGTAGATTAAGGGTCCGATAAGAAACGTGATAAGGGATATGCTAAGGTTAGGGCAAGAAACAGGCGAAGGGTAGGGTAAGGAACGCGATAAAGGACAGGCTAAGGTTGGAATAATGAGTAGGGTAAAGATCAAGGGTCAGAGCACAGGCAAGGAGCAAGGCACAAGGAGCAAGGAGCGGGGCCAAGATGACTTTGTTAAGGATTGGGGAAAGGATTAAGAAAGACTACCAGCGTAGTGCTGTGGGAATGAATGAGTAGAATGAATGGTTATGTATATAATGAATGAAGCATGAATGAAAGATAAATAAAAGAAAATTCACCTAGTAAAACCAAATCAAAATATTACTTAGAATTTAAAAAATAATATTAATGTTTATTATAATAATAATAATAATAATAATAATAATAATAATAATAATAATATTTTGTTTAAGTCAGGTATGCCAAAGTGCTACGAAATAACTAGCAAATTAGATTTAAGCTAAAATTAAGTTAGCTTTAATTAGTATTAGGTTTTTTTATAGGAATTCCCTCCCTCTCAGCTGCTTAAGCCGCATGACTGCAGTTTACTTGCAAGCCTCTTAGTTAATAAATTCCCGCCTCCTCAGGGTTACTGTGGAGGGGAAACTGGAAAAGGATTGGGGCCCTACTCCCGCGTACCGTCAAGCGAGCCCGTGCACTGTGGCAGGCGAGGTGGTAGGGTAAGAAGCAGAGTAAGGGTGAGGTAAGCAACGTGATAAGGGACAGACTGAGGTTAGGGTAAGAAGCAGGGTACGGGTGGGGTAAGGAACTCGATAAGGGAGAGGGTAAGGTTGGAGCAAGGAGTAGGGTAAAGAGCAAGTCAGAGAGCACCCAGGCAAGGAGCAAAGCACAAGGAGCAGGGAGCGGGGCCAAGTTGAATTTGTTAAGGATTGCAGCAACGCCCCCGCGAACCGTAAATCGAACCCGTGCAATGTGACAGGCGAGGTGGTAGGGTAAGAAGCAGAGTAAGGGTGAGGTAAGCAACGTGTTAAGGGACAGACTGAGGTTAGGGTAAGAAGCAGGGTACGGGTGGGGTAAGGAACTCGATAAGGGAGAGGGTAAGGTTGGAGCAAGGAGTAGGGTAAAGAGCAAGTCAGAGAGCACCCAGGCAAGGAGCAAAGCACAAGGAGCAGGGAGCGGGGCCAAGTTGAATTTGTTAAGGATTGCAGCAACGCCCCCGCGAACCGTAAACCGAGCCCGTGCACTGTGGCAAGCGAGGTGGTTGGGTAAAAAGCAGAGTAAGGGTGAGGTAAGCAACGTGATAAGGAACATACTAAGGTTAGGGTAAGAAGCAGGGCACGGGTGGAGTAAGGAACTCGATAAGGGAGAGGTTAAGGTTGGAGCAAGCAGTAGGGTAAAGAGCAAGGGTCAGAGAGCACTCAGACAAGGTGCAAGGCACAAGGAGCAGGGAACGGGGCCAAGATGAATTTGTTAAAGATTGAGACCCTGCTCCCGCGTGCCGTGAAGCGAGCCCGCGCACGTGGCAGACGAGTTGGTTGGCGGCATCGCGTCGCGGTGCCACTCGCAATATTTGCTCGGCGTCCCGGGACGGACGCCCCTCCGTCGCCCCACCCCCTCGCCACCACCCGCCACGCGAGTCTCGATGGGGCGATGGGTCATCGCGATACCCCTCGGCGCGTGCGTGCGCCAGTGGGTCAGGGAGAGGTCACGCTCGTGACGCACGCCAACACGCGCCGACGCGGCTGTTGGGAAACACCCACGACAAAAATGTCCTTTATTACGACATTTTGGCATTTCTAAATCAAAACTCATACTTCCCCGCGTTCTCTGGTGGATTTTCATGAGTAAGTACATTTAGTTATTACAGGATTACCTGTCATGTGATGTCGCACAATTGAATAATTAGTATGTAATATATGTCCATGGAGATTTATAATTTTCTTAATGCTGTTGCAGCGGGCGCGGAATGACGGCCTCTCACGGAAACTCTTGCATAGGACGCCGCGTCTTCCGAACTTCCAAGAATTTAGTAAATTTGTCCACTTATGGAAGTTTATGTCATCACTTCTAGACTTATCCGTAGCTGTGGTCTTCTCTCCACACTTGTCTTCTAGGTTGGTTGGTTGTTAGTGTTTTCGGATGCGGTAACTACTTAGATCAGTCCCGTAAGTGGGGTGCATGTTATTTCATCGGGAGGTAGCGGTGATGTTCCCTTACTGAATGGCGAGATCCGGCGCCGACCTACTGTCGACTAGCGAGATTTTCCTCAACCAGGTATCTCCCACCAGCGGGGCACGCCCCAGTGTGCACAAGATCTAAGTCCCCGACCGGTCTCCCGGCATGTGTGGTAGTGTAGTGCATGTTTGTGTAGGTGTGTGTGTGTGTGTGTGTAAGGGATGAGAATTAGGACAAGGAAGACGAAGGAAAGATCGCACGCGGTCCGTGGCCCGTTTGTTTGGGTACTCCTCCGGCTTTCGCCTTGTGTTGATCGGACAAACCACGGTAAATTTCCGATCAGAACAGCCGGTCGCTAGCATTCTCCTCCAGACAGCGAATGATATCGACCTAGTCGAAAAGTTAGTCGCCGTCGTCGGGAGTCGAACCTAGGACCTCCCGGTCAGAGGCCCCGTTGTGACGTTTGTTGATGCACTGAGCCATCACTCCCAGTTGGGGTGAAAATCCATTTTGCGATTGTGTGTATTGAACCGACACAGTAATCGCAGGATGACGCTTAAATATACATTCAAATATAAAATGGTAAATGTCTAATAAGCGTGCACTATCTACATTGGATAGATTGAGGTTGAAAGGTATTAAATTTGAAATTTCCGATAGTAAAATGTAAATCAGAGAGAATGAATAATAAATAAATAAATAAATATATATTTTCAACGCAATTTCATTACTAGCTAAGCGTTTAAAAGTTTTAGGAAGTATACTTATATTGAACTGAGCCAGCAAGAAAAAAACATGGAAATTAGTTTCATGAGTAACACATAAAAAAACGATGGAAATGTTAACAAATGTAGATGGTATTCCATATTGCATCTAATCATGTTTCCTGAATACGAAAAGAAAGTAGTTTTTTTATAGCTGTAAAATTTGGATTTGACAAATAGACTGGCCTCAACGTAATCTACTTAAATTTTCGCGGGTTTTTAGAAGTGAATTGTACAATTTATGCAATTCCGTGGTCAATATTGCTAGCTGCGTAGATGCGTTTCATTGTTATTAAATATGACAAAACTGTGGCTCTTATCGGAAGAGCTAGCGGCTTCATGCTGTGTTGATTGACCTACCAAAATCTTTCCGCTGCTTACGTGCAATGGCTATTTCCCTAGCTTTCGCCTCTACTATCCCTTTTGCTACTTCCCCATCCCTATTGCCCTCCTTCCAGTCCTCCACAAGTCACGCAACCGATGCGCCAGACAGGAAACTAACAGCAGCGTTGAGATGCTATCTCATCGACTGTACACTGATACGCTGCGGAAAGAATTATTGTGATGAAATGGCGTGATAATTAACACTAGAAGCATTTACTCCAAGCGCATTTCTATTCGCATTAAACACTCATTAATATCGGTAATAGTAAGATATTTTTTCTGCGACTTATTTTGCATAATTTAAATTTCATACTGTTTTATTGCCGAAGTTCTAAATCACAAACAATATTAAAGGCGTGGTCTAAATTTGTTGAAAATCTGTATATCTTTTCATGAGATATGAATTATAATTGTTTTCTTTTACTTAATTGCCTTATACACTCGCGTGTATGTTTGTTACCATACTTACATTATTAATCAATTATTAAATGATCAATTCGTGCATGCTGTAAGTTTCAATTTTCATAGTCTTAAAATAATAAGTATTGTAATCGGTGATATTTAAATTTTTTGTTTAAATTATTATTTTTAAAGATAAAAATAAAGATGAAGGAGTTATGTGTATGTTTGATGTCAAGTTATGTTCGCATGGAAATCTGTCATGCATTTTTCCTTATAACTGTAACAAAATATTAATTTTAATCCATTTCTAAAAATGGGTCTGATTAATCCCACAGTTACTTACTTTTTGTTTAACAGTGGATTTGAAAATATATATTCTTTGAATATTAAATTCTTATAACTACCTCATGTTACATTTTTTTTAGAATCAAAAATCAAAAAACGGGTAGTCAACAGCTACAAAAATATAGGCTCTACTACATGAAAACGACATTCAGAAAATGTTTATCCTTTTTTCTATGAAGTCAGAGAAATACATACGATACGTTAGTCTACATTTTGAATCATTGGACATTGTTGGACACTGTTCTGGTAGATATTGTATAAATATTCTTGTAGAATGTTATTCAACTTTTTAAAATCTATAAGGAATGATTTAGTAAAACTAATTTGCACAAACATTCAATTACATTCGGTACAACTTTCATTACATTTCTTCCATTTGCATTAAAACTCCTCATGGAGACAAATTATGTACAAATTACAAATTTTGTACATTCGGTCCCATTTAGGTCCTAGATCAACTGAATATTCAATGTTCTGTGTGTGAATGTTGCACTCGAATTTTTCTACGATCCAGAAATTTATTTTCCTCGATTCCGCTTCTCATTTCATACAGCATTTAACACATCACATTACATTAAATTCCATTCTATCAGTACCTCTGATGTTAAAGCCTTACAATTCACAAGCTTAATCATCAATGTAGAATAACATTATGGGAATAAATAAAGAAGTAAACAATTAAAAGTTCTGAACCAATTCTCCGAAGAAGATGGCACTATTTAATGAAGCATGTGAATGCAGTGGACCAACATGTCTAATCCACGGGACACTATCACATTCACAGTACATCAGCTTCTGATGTTCCGTCGCCAGTAGTATTTCAAAGCAAATTGTGCGAATTTAATCGCCGGTTTGGACAAGCGAGGAGGAAAAATGAGCATGTCGACCCCTTACTATTCCCTCCAACCCGCTCTGCAATCAATCGTCATCTCAGCTGCGATGGCGGTAACACATTTACGACCTCCAGTATCATGCCCTCGAGATTCGAACTTGCATAGTAGTAGGCTGTGTATGTCTAAGCAATACTTCAGAAAATCTTATTTCAATAAATAAAAGTAATTAATGTAGTAATAAGAAATACTACTAGACGTAACACATACTATGGCCAAATAATCACAACTTTACTGATTAAGACTGCACTTCCTTATTATAACAGAAATGTTCACAAAAGTATATAACACCATTAGACCATAATTCTCAATAGCATTATTTAGAAAAATATTAGAATGTTGATGACTCGAATAACAATGTTATACAAAAACTTTAATGAATCACATTGTGATGAATACACCTAGTAATCACTAAGCGAGCACCCAAATTCAGTGTCTTCTAGCATGAGATGGTAGGCAGCATGATACTTTCTGACAATCACAGTTTGATTACTAAACAAAGGATCAACACCAACTATAAGTTCCATTGGAATATTGTTATAATGTTTGACTTACGGAATTATAAATAATCCTTTTGAATTGATTTTATATATGTCTAGGGTCGACCAAACGTAAACGAAAATTTACCGTTTTCTGTCGCACGATTCGTAACTTCATCTTCTTACGAAGTACTTCGTAACACGAAAAAGTAAAAAAAAAGTTTAATATAAAAGTTTAATATATAATATAAAAATATTGATAAGTTTTATTTACCCCTATGAATATTGAGACCGTTAATTCAGATTTCGCTTTGTATTTGACATTTCCCTCCCTTCGTTCTATTTCTTTACCTCTGCCCTTTCTGCACCGCGTTTCTGCCCGTTCCGTAGTTACGCTCATAGAATTACATTCTCAGATTACGATTGTCTGCAATATTACTCTCGCATGTATGCCAAATACGAGAATTTCGTCCTTCAGTTAATAATAACCTCGTACAATATGTGAAAGTTGGGATCGCCTATTCAACAAATACGCAAGGTAATATAAGATAAATTTTTAAAGGTAATTAGACCCTCATATGTACTTTGTAAACATCCATTCAATTTCTTACCTGTTGGCTATTGTCACTGTTTTTCTCAACCTTTTGCGGCTCTCACACGAAACTAAGATTTATAAATAAGGTCTTGAAAGATAGAGAATTTCACGAAGACGTGACGAATTGCAATTTGACTTTAAATCTATGAAGGATTTGTTGAAAACAAAAACTACATCTAAATATTCATGTCAAAAGCAACCCGCAACACTCGGCCGGACGTTTGAATTTATATCGATAAATAACTCCTAAACGAAGCGTTCTAGGACCTTAAAAACTAAAATATTGAGTCCATAGTACTCAAATAATCGTTCTTCACACTGCAATCTACAAAATGAGATCATCTTCAACATTCTATTACATTTTTGTTGGTTCGACGCTTCTGGATTCTACCTGTTCAGAGCCTGTAGAATCTGCAACTATATGCAAAATTAAACTAGTTACTTAATATTCTACGCGACTAAATTACACATGTTTACCTCCCTGCCCGGTAACAGCGTTCAATAAGAATAGTTTGTATTGACAAGGGTGTATTGTATTTTTATCAATTACAAGGAGACATATAGAACAAATCACGGAAAAGCAGAGGATCTTGAAGAAAAAGATATATTACAGGCTTGATATGGAAATGGAAAAATGAGGAAGGGGTGCGGTTTAACATGCGAGAGTTTTCGCACGGGTACGTTAATTAGAATTACATTTATAATAGTACAAAGTATACGTGAAGAAAAGAAAAAAATACCTTTAAAGAAATTGAAAACTCGCAGATATATTTCTTTGATCTCAGGAAAAAACCCTTGCTGTATAAAGACATGCTTAAGAAAGATCATGGCCACTTATCCACACATCCACACAACTCTATCCACACATTTGTAGAATTATGTGGAATGTTAGAGGAAGTAGAGAAAAAAATAATCAGTTAAGACATTTCAGTTCCACTGATGTGATGCATCCGAATTGCGGTGGAATCCAAGCCATTGGCGCCTAGAACCGGTCGCCCCGCCCCCATCCCTACACAGCCTCCTTCACCCCTACGCAGCGAGCAGGGCCCAGAGACGCGACCCGAAGGCTGTCGCGAGATGGCGACGGCGATAAGCGTTAATAACGGGGCATAAATTGGATCCCGCCCCCACCTCTTCATGCGGCAGGGGGACTGAGCAGCAGGCGGGAATGGCGCCGACGGAGGCAGTGGAAGCAGCGGGGGTTAAGGGAGCAGAGAAGGGGTGGAGGGGCAAGAGGGACTGGAGGGGCACGAGGGGCTGGATGGGTAGGAGGGGCTGGAGGGGCTGGAGGGGTAGGAGGGGCTGGAGGGGTAGGAGGGGCTGGAGGGGTTGGAGGGACTGGAGGGGCGGTAGGGGTTGGAGGATCTCGAGGGGTTGGAGGGGCTCGAGGGTCTGGAGGGGCTCGAGGGTCTGGAATGGATGGAGGTGCGGGAGGGGTAGGAGGGGCTGGAGGGTTTGGAGGGGCGGGAGGGGTTGGAGGGGTGGGAGGGGTTTGAGAGGTAGGAGGATAGGGAGGGACGGGAAGCGGTAGGGGCGGAAGGGGCGGGATGGGTGCTAGGGACGGTAGGGGCGGTGGAGGTGTTATGGGTGGAAGGGGTGGTATGGGCGGGAGGGGTGGGAGAGACGGGAGGAGCGGGAGGGGCGAGAGAAAGGCGGCGTGGGTTGGAATTGGGCTGCGTCATAACAGCAGGGGGCAGTGGAGGCAAGCGCAGCGGAGACCGGAGGGAAAACGATGCAAGCGGTGAGATGTAGTGGAAGCAGAGAAGAATAAATTGGTAGAGGGTGGTGGAAGCGGGAATGGTGACGATGGAAGTGGTGAGGAAAATAATGGTGAAGATAAGAAGGGTGGTGATGAGAGAGGTGAATTGGCAGCTGTGGAGGCGAGAGCGGAGGCGGCGAGAGCGGAGGAGACGAGAGCGGAGCAGGCGAGACGGGAGGAGGCGAGAGCGGAGGAGGCGAGAGCTGTGGAGGTGAGAGCGGGGAATGCGAGAGCAGTGGAGGCGAGAGCAGTAGAGAAGAGAGCGGTGAAGACGAGCAGTAGAGGTGAGTGCAGTCAAGGTGAGAGCGGTGGAGGTGAAAGCAGTAGGAGCGAAGGCGATGAAGGTAAGAACAGTGTGAGCGGGAGTGACGAATGCCACAGAAGCGAACGTAGAAACGGCGGAAGCGGGAGCGGTGAACCGGAATTGCTGGAGGCTGTAACAGTGGAGTCTGGAATAGGGAGACGGGAGTAGAACGCTGAAACAGTGGAAACGGGAGCCGTGGAGTCGAGAACGTTAGAGGCGGTGATGGCGGTGGCGGAAGGGTGCCGACAGCAGAGGCAGTAGGCTGTGCACGCGGACCGTATCTAAACCACGCCCCCCTCCCTCCCTCCTCCCCCTCCCTACCTCGGTTCCTTTTAATGCTGCTCACTATTGTGCTGAAATACGATTCAGATAGTAATGATTTATGATAGTCGTTATATTAATTTAATATTTTCCCTTTTTATGCGAGAGGTTTTCTCGTTTTCGCTTATAATTTAGGTTGCGCGAAAATTATGAACCATTTTGAAAGTGGCGGTACAGTTTCGCAAAAATAAATCACAATGATATTAAGGACAATAAGCGGAACTGAATATACGCCATTATTTCTAATTCCTACTTTTAATTCTGGCTATTAATCCTTGCCTTGAGTGCGTCACGTTCTATCGTTAAATATGACAACTACAAAATTGCTAAGCGGATTCAATTTCTTCGGTGCTTAACCGTTTTATAACTTTGCGAACGTCCAAAAAATGTTCGGCGCCCGCGTCGGATATAAATTACTTCCTCAGGAGGCCAAAAAAATAAAAGAGTGCCCCGTCGCGTTCTAAATTAAGATGAAATCGATGTCTTCGCAGGTTGTTCCTCTTTCCTCGCTTTCTACGTGGAGACAGCGGGATGAGGTGGTCGGGCAGGACTTGGGATTCTGTTGGAACTAGTAGCCCATTTTTGGCGACTGAATGTCCGAGAAAATATGTGACATGTGAGGGTAATTGAGGGAACGGTGGAGGACGCTGGATGATAATGGAGTAAAAGTGGCACATAATTAGTTGCATTAAAGTTTGATAAGAGAATTACACGTATACTATTTACTATTTTAGAAGAATCAATCGAGCAAAAATCAGGGAACAATAGTTTATATTAATAAATGAAAGTTCCTTTATGAACCCTCATTCCAGTGTACTTTGTTACTTTGAGACTACGAGGTTGAAAATGACAATATTCACGTGATGGTGATATGACGTCAGAAAGTGGTCATGGCACAGACGCAGATAGCAACGGCAACAAATGTAGAAAGAAATGAGGAGGGCGAAGATGGTTAATACACTGATTGAATTTAACATGTTTCTGGGCGCGGTAACAAGTATCTTAACCTTCGTTGGATGGTGAAATTCGGTGCCTACCAACACGTCGGGTGGAGGGCTTTTTCTCAACCAGGTAACTTCCTCCAGCGAGGAACATCCCGGTCAGGTCACACTCTAAACTTCCGACTGGTCCCCTGACATGTATGGCAGTCTAGTGAACATGTGTGTGTGTGTGTGTGTGTGTGTGTGTGTTTGCGCGCAAGTAAGGGTAAGGATACGATCAAAAGGCAAAAAAGATCACGCGCAGTCCGTGGCCCATTTATTACGTTACTACTCCGGCATTCGCCTGGTGTTGAACGGAGAAACCACGGAAAATTCCTGCTTAAAGCAGTCAGCCACTACAATCCTCCTCCAGACATCGGCTAAATACGACCACCTATGTAGAGTCGAAAACCTTTCCATCACCAGGACTCGAACTCAAGGACTCGAACCCTAGGACTCCCCCCTGTAGCGGTAGCTCAGTGCATCAACTGATGTCACTGCAGTGCCTCTAACTGCGAGGTCCTAGGTTCGAGTCCTGACGGCGGCAGGATTTCCGACACTAGCTTTTCAGCTAGGTCGAATTCAGCTGCTGTCTGGAGGAGAATTCTAGCAGCCGGCTGCTCTGATCGGTAGTTTTCCGTGGTTTCTCCGATCAACACCAGGCGAATGCCGGAGCAGTACCCTAACAAACGGGCCTCGGACCGCGCGCGATCTGTCCTTCCTCTTCCTTGTCCTATCCTCTCCCCTTACACACACACTTACACTAACATGCACTACACTACCACATATTCCGGGAGACCGGTCGGGAGCTTAGAGCTTGTCCCGACTGAGGCGGTGCCCCGTTGGTGGGAGAGTCCTGGTTAGAGGGAAACTCCACTAGCCGACGGTAGGTCGGCGCTGGATCTCGCCATCCAGCGGGGGAAGATCACTGCCATCTCCCAAGAAAAATAACATGCACTACAGTAATGGGAGTAACGACCGAAGTAGTTGGCGCGCCCGGAAACACGAAAAAATCAATCAATCAATCAATCAAAACCCTAGGACTCCCCTGTCACGGGCACAGCAGTTGATGCGCTGAGCGACCTCATCCGAAGGCAACGATGGTGAAGTCGGCGGGGGCGAAAGCGGTAGAGGTGAGAGCGCGTAATCCAGGTAATGTTTTTATTGCTCTTCGATCCGGCAGTTCACCGGCGTTCGCGCGCCCGCGAATTTGTCTCCGCGCGGAAGGCAGGAAGCGGGCCCGGTCGAGGGTGGAAGGCGAGAACCCGATTCGCACCGCGAAGAATGTGACG
Source organism: Teleogryllus occipitalis (assembly GCA_011170035.1). Lineage (NCBI taxonomy): Eukaryota > Metazoa > Arthropoda > Insecta > Orthoptera > Gryllidae > Teleogryllus > Teleogryllus occipitalis. The sequence goes on from BLKR01009778.1 coordinate 68,384, forward strand.
CGTATGTAATGAGGGAAGCAGGCTTTCCTCAGAAGGAAGGCGTGGCCTTAAAGGGGAGAGATGAACACTGGAGGGGCATTGAATGAGAAGCGAAGAGAGGGCACCAGAAACACATGCACTTTACAAAAGTCTAAGGAGTGAACAATATTACGTTGGATTAATTTACATGCGCACTTAATGTTAAAAAATAGGCACGTGCAAGTAGCTGTGGCAAATGGAAGAAACAATTCGTCTATTGTGCCTTGCGTGAATAAATTCTTGTATTTATTATTACGGATGCTATTTTCCGGGGAAATATGAATTACATTATCGGTAAGCTTAGCGTACTTCAAAATTAATGAAAATTTTTGAAAGCAATTGAAAACTTCATATTATTGCATGCATAGGAGATGAAACGTCTGCGAATAGAAACTATAAAAAACAATATTATTTTATAAATATTAAGGATAGTTTTGAAAAGTAATACACCTTTGATAGTAAATCAAATCGAAAATAATGTTTAAATAGGTTTAAGAACTTTCATTAAAATGTTGGTATACGTTTTCTTCTACGTTTACTCATATCCTGTTAAAATTGAAGATTTATAGCGTTACGATACACCATGATAAGATGTGATGACTACGGACTGATCATTACTAGCCAAATAATACAATTGACAAAAAACAGATCTTTTTGAGCACATTATCACAATGACAATCAAAAAGCGATTTCATATACACGCTGATTTTTAAACTACTTTTTAGTTATAAAATAACTTTTTTTTAATTTTCCAAATTAGTCATTAAAATTTAACATCACGTGTGTGTTTGTGAAAAACGCGTGACACGGTTGGCGCTGGCTAAAATCAAACTACGTCGCTGGTATGGCGGGGTTCACCTCCAGTTCAGTACAGCTAAGAACTGTAGAAGATACCTGTTTAATTACTAAAGTCTAGAAAATTGCAGAACGGAGTATGAAGAGGAAAAATAAAAAAATAATTAAATATTTCATCTAAAAGTAAAAGAAAGTGTGTTTGTTTCTAATCTTAAAAAAAAATAATGTTATGTTAACATTTTAAATGTAAATAGAGAAAATGGGCGAAAGGAATTTCAACTCCTTAAAGGAAGAATGTGGTGGAAGAATTTCATTTTGAAAAATTTAGTAATAAATAATAATTTGTGCAGATTTAATCATTTTAATTCTTTGAAGTACGTCTCGTTAATGCACTGCTCGAGGAAATTGAATGCTAATTGTTATTGTTTACAGAATGTCTTGTTTGTCTGTTCATTTCTCGCAAAAGCAGACGATTCCTTAGATCAAGAATGTTACGTCCACGTTCTAGTCCTATACGCAATTGTAATAATTCTTATCTTCATGGTGAACTAAGGAGGGAAAATACTAATTTTTAAAGAGATTGCACTACATATATTGACACTGGGATTTTTGTTTATTAGTGATGAGTAGTTTTGCCACAATATCAAAACATGTTTGCTTACAAGTGTGCTAAATGAAGTAAAGCAAACCCAGAAGCGTGAATAAGATGCTTTCAAAAGCCACCGTTTTACATTTTCATAATCGGCTTTTCTGTCAAATCTCTGAAAATTCAATTTCTAACCGTCTCATGTCGGTACTGCAAGGATTCTCACGCAGGATTATTCGAATTCGTGTACCTCTGTATTACAAATCTTTCCGCGACATTTACATTTTATTTAACGTTATTTGCTCCGAAGAAAAGGTATTTGTAGCACCTACAATGAAATATTCGATTGATTAATTGTTAGTGATTCCGCGTATGTCAACAACCGAGGTCATTAGTTCCATTAGTGTAGTGCATGTTGTTTCATCGCAAGGTGGCGGTGATCCCCCACTGTATGGCGAGATCCGCGCCACCTACCGCCAACTAGCGGAGTTTTCCCCAACCAGATATCTCCCACCGTGAAACCGCACCAGCCGGGACAAGTTCTAAGTCCTCGACCGATCTCCCGGCATATGTGGTAGTGTAGCACATATTAGTGTAACTGTGTGGGAGGGTGATGATGGGACAAGGAAGAGGAAGGAAAAATTGCGCGCGGTCCGTGGCCCGTTTGTTGGGGTACTGCTCCGGTATTCGCCTGCTGTTTATCGGAGAAACCACGGAAAACTACCAATCAGAGTATCCGGGCGCTGGAATTCTTCTGCGGACAGCGACTAAACTCAATCTAGCTGGAAAGCTAGGGTAGAAAATCCTACCACTGTCGGGACTCGAATCTAGGACCTCCCGGTCAAAGGCCCTGCATCGAAGTATTCGAGAATAGTATGATGTGTACGCTAGTTACATTTTGAAGCTATGCGAGGGTGCGGATGGCAATCCAGCTCGCCGGGGCTCCACTTCGAAACCCGGTCGGGGCCACAAATCAGCCCGGCGCGCGTCATCGCACATTTAATTAGCGCGGGGTCCACGTGAGGGCGCGCTGGGACGCGAATTAATTAAAGTGTTATCAAATTCCGTGCTCATCCCGTTCAACAAAACTGGCAGTGATGGCGATCCGTCAACGCTGTAGGCGAAGAGTGCAGCAAGAACAAGCAGAGCATAGAAGAAGATGAAACGATAAGACTGCAGGAAGAAGATTTCCTTCTGTTCAATTGTTTTATATTATAATTATGTATTTGTGGTCCTGAAAGTTTTGTAATATTTTAGTTCTTTTTCTGGTATATTGGTTTAGTGGTGAGTTGTAGTTGACATTTACGTAATCGAAATGATTGAAGGCGTTGTCATTGTCAACAATATTAACATTGTATTAATAATATTAACATTGTCAACAAATAGATAATATTGTTGACAATGACAACGCCTTCAATCATTTCTTTTTCTGGTATCTATGCAACATCCTTGATATTTTTAGGGATGAAATACAGATGTATGATAGACCTTCTAGTTGTAAGATACTTGTATTTCTTTTATATGAAATCTTTTGATTTCTCTTATTTGAAATTGTATAATTCAGGGGTATCTATTAAATAGCTGTTTTGGTTTAGTTTATCTCAATTATTGATAGTGCAGCTTCTCGTCCGATAAAATGTTTAGTAACAGATTATTAACAAATAAAAACATAAGAGAATATTTAGTTTGGTTTTGACATGATGCTTTAATGTTATATTTATGAAATATTTGAGGAGTTGACGAAGAGTAATTGAGTTTTGAAGTTGCTATATTCGTATCTTTAAAAATAAACCTTTTTATTATTTTGCTATCGAATGATTCTTTATAAAGAAACTACAGTAAATATAAACTTGTTAATGTCCTTTGCAAATGATTGCGACTATTAGAATACTGTCAAATGTTAATAACATTTTTATAATATTCTTAATCAATAAACAGCTTTTCCCAATTAAAAACTTCATGTTGGTTAAAACTAACATTGCAACAATTAGTATAGAGTCTATAAATTGAAAGAAAAACAAACGATTACATATTTCATGTCAACCAAATATTTACCGAAGGTAATTAAAGTTCAAAATCTATTAAAAAAAAATATTTACTCCTACTGAATTTTCTCAACAAATCAACTCCAACTAAATGTTTATTTGTGAACGCCAAAAGTGCGGAATGAACATAGAAACAATATTTTGAAAGAAAAACTTACCTCCGAATGTGTTATCACTTGAACGCCCGGCTTACCCATACCCCTCGAAAGCCCAGCGGAGTCGTTTTGACTCCCGGCTTACATCGTGACTTCTATAAAAGAATATTGCAAAAATATTTATCTACAACCCTATAACATTATTAAAAACAATAATTTAATATATAAGTATAATTTAATATATAAGTATTATGCCACAACCTAAATATATTTTAAACATTTGTCAGTAATGTCCCGCGAAATCGAAGTTTAAGAAACATGATGAACGGAATCCGCATGTTAACGGGCAAAGTTTTACGTTTGAAAGTAAATTTTGGTTTAGTTACAATATTCTTGTAGTGTTAATAATAATAGAAAAATGTTATTAACATTTAATTTTAAATAATACTAGTTTCACACGTGAACCAAAAATATATTTCACGTCCCATACTATCGCGTAATACGTAAAATTTGTTTGAAACATTTTACTTATGTTTGTTTCACACCGATACACGAACTTGATGCGTGTTAGAAGATGGAGTTCTAAAAGAAATTTAATCTCAAGATTCACGTGGCAGCAGTTCTTGCTCGGGTTTTTATTGTATTTACTTTCTACATTTCTGACCTTACTAGGCATAAGGAGTATGAATATGTATAATTGCAGATCTAAAAGACTACAGTTTTGGAGCATAGTTTGTAGAAATCTACATACGTTCAATCAACACCTGCTTCGTACCCTAATACGTGGTGCATGACTACATTTTCCATGCCTTTCCTCTCGTTGCCTTTCACAAAACTACGCCAATATTTCCAATGTATGTGAAAACACTGACACTATTTTGGTGGTCATTCCCCAAAAATCACAATTGTTTTCTGCTTTGGACCAGTTCTTATGCCATTAACTGGGTAAAAACGTCGAGTTTGAATGGTGAAGGTCGGCATATCAACTATTCCTCTGACGCATAATATTGGTGCAGTTTGTAAAGATATTCTTTCATTCTAATGCAGAATTTTTTTTCATATGAAATTGGTCGTTGATTTCTTTCCAAACCCATTATTACAAAAGTCATGAAACAAGACAGTGTCTAAAGAACTAAGAATATCTAACCTCACCATTAACATCTACTCAGAAATGCTCTCCTGAACACAAAAAATATATTTTACATTCGATCACTTCTCTTTTTCTGAATTAATTGAAGAATGTTTTTATTCATTCAACCTTTGTGAGATAACAATTCTATTCTTTCATATAAAAATAATTTTCATTTTGAAACTTGGTGATATTTTTGCTACCCTCACGAAACCACTCATGAATTTGCATGTATTGAATATGAGATCTATTAAAACAATTAAGAAGGAAAGAATGTTCGCATATTTCTTCAGAAGATTTACAAAATACTAGAAGACATAAAAAAAATCAGCGTTTAAATATACGAAACAAAACCTTGTGAATGGGGACAATACACAAGGAGCCGAAATGACGGTTCCTGGGCGTTCTAGGTAAATTCTATTATTTTTCGTGAAAATGTTTTTTTACAAAATTTACTTTCTAACATACTGTAAATATTTTAAAAGTATGAAAAGTCACAAAATTACAAAATGATATCTTCAATAACAAAGAAGTTATCAGGACATAAAGATCGCCAGGAGTAGAAATGACGCCTCTGGGAGTTCTAGTGTCATTCTGAGCATTGGAAACAATTTTGGCCTTGGCGTCACCACCCTGAGCCTCTCAGGTTGAGGTTTCGCCCACTGGGTGGAGGTGGCATTTCCGAGAAGCTCGCGCCCCCTAGTGGCAGCCGTCGAAGTTTGCGATAGCAATTATACGGAAACTCACGTTCACATAATACCATTACGCGAGGTATAGAGACTTGCGGCTTCCGAGTTCAAAAGGTCGTTTCGTCGCCAGGCACGGGTACGCAGCGCGGGTGCGACGAAGGATAGGGAGGGGAAGGAAGGCATCGGAGGGGAGGGGAGACAAGCGGAAGGAAAGGTACGCGGGTAAATTGCGAAAGTCTGGAGGCGAAACACGGTGGGGTGTCTCCACCAGCAATACTCTCAGCTTGAAAAGGGCAATAATTAAAGCAAGCTCACCCTCTGCAAAGGGCTGGTGATGGCGGGGGGCGCCGAGTAAGGGTGGGGAGAAGAGAAGGGATTCTGTAAAAATTAGGTGACGCGCGGAGGGGGGAGCCAGGCCAGCGGAGGACCTCCGTCCATTGCAGTAATTTGGGGCACTCGAGGAGGCCGTGGAGTTTGACGAACATTTTGGCTCGTTGGTGCGTTGGTGCTGGATGGTGTTCGGCTGTTGCTTAGTGGTGGATGGCAGAGAGTGTGTGAGGCGAGTTTTTTAATTATCTACTTCTCACACTGGCAGCAAATGATTGTAGTGTTTAAAGACAGGAACGATTGAAGGTGAAAAGGACAGGATGGCAATATCTTTTCAGAAGGAAAATCCTACATACTTCGGTAGAGCGGATCACGTGTATAAAATTAAGACAAGAATACAGAAAAAGGATGTAGGGAAATTTTCATTTGCAAAGGTTAAAGACTGGCATTAGAGACTGGAACCGTTTGCCATCGACAATCTTAGAATCCTTTCCTGAATGCTTGAGCAAGTTTAAAAATAAAGTAGTTTTGTAGCTAATTATATTTTAGGTCAATGTATCAGTGTTAAGTTTTTACTGTTAAATTAGTAGTATTTCCTATTAAGTAAGTTATTCAATTGTTAGTATTAGTAGCAGTTTTAGTAGTATTGTTATTAATGTTATTGTTATCATTTTATTATTATTTCTGCAGTGTAGTGCAGTGCAGTGCAGTGTTATGAAGAGGACGGAAAGGAATGCAGAGGACATGCGTCACAGTTGAGTGTTGTGCAGTGAAGTGAAGTGGAGTAAGGCTTGCGCGGTGATATTATGTACTATTTTATTATTATTATTATTATTATTATTATTATTATTATGGGGATTGTTTCATAATTTAAAATAACAGATCTAAGCGTTTAAGATTTTATTTATACATAAGTGAATATTGTTTAATACAGAACGATAAATGGAAATACAAGTCAGAACACTTATCTGAGAAATATTTTTGTTGTTTATATCAATTTCACTTCAGAGTTCTATTAAATTGAATGAAATTCTAGCATAAAACGAACAAATTTTTGTAAATACCTCTGATCCATGTTCAAAGTTATTTTTCAGTTTCACACATACTCGTAATCCATATCAATCTCGCCATGAAGTACATTTTTAATATTTTTGTTTCGCTTTTTAAAAATACAGTGGTGTAACAGATACACATCAATTTATGTACTTACGAGTTATTCACACATTTTGCCGAAACAACAAGTTACATTTCACATCATAAACGAATATGGTGTGCAAAATAATGCTATTCACTTAATCTGACACAGTCCCCAAAACATGCGTACAGTTTCATTCGCTCAATCAAAAATCTCTCAAAACAAGACCCTCATAAATTAGCTTGTGCTTTCACATACTTTTAGTACTTCAGAGGTCGCAATATTAGCATGGAATACAATTTATTTCTACCAATACATTCAAAAAGCATTCACATTTAATTAATACTATGTACTGATGTTATGGTTTGCTTTTGTTATTAGTATTATTGTTACTATTATAATTAATATTAAAGGTGACTACTGCATTTTAGTATTATTAGTCTCCTGAGTCTGAACAATCTACTTTAATAAATCTTTCCAAATATCGAAAATCCTCAGTATGTAATAAGCGTATACTGAACAGAAAGCCGAGAAAATTCTTCTGCGTCGAAAACATCAAACAAGTCAGTTCTCTTTCATCAAAAACTAATATTCCTTCAGTCTTTCTCTTCTTCATCAATATCTAATTTTCAACTTTCTAGATCAAAAGTAACATCAACTATGAATGTGGCTTTGGAACTGGAATATCACTTCTGGGAGGAATTCCAAACATAAAGTGAGGATAAGTTTTCTCCTCTTTGATTTGCTATCTCTGGTACCTGTTGAATAAATGTAGTAGTCAATACTGTCATTTAGTTGCTTACGTATAAGCAATGAAACTTATTACCCATTAACTACAAATGAAGATTTGTATAAGGTTTTTAAATCCAGTCACAATGTCTGATTACCCAGTTCTCGTCCAAAATATTTAAAAGTATCTTTCTTAACGAACTTATATTTTTACGTTGTATTTTTGTCGTACATTGACTACAAATTAAACAGTTGTTAATGTAGTATGAAATACTGTAGCATTTTTAACGACTATCTATTGGTGACTGAATTTTCCACTTAACCGCGGGTCATCATGTATTTGCCCTCACGCACATTCTTTTGAGAATAGGAAGGAAAGGGATAGAAAGGAAAAATTATTTTATCAGGAGAATCATGGTGGTTTGGAAAACTTGTAACCATGCTACGACATAGAAAACGGTTCTTTCTGGTTATTCCACGTATATACCTACTTAAAATACTACTCTTGAACTTGAGAAATTTCTGTCAAAGATACTCCGAAGTCTTTAATTGTATTGTTTAAACGTTACTGATAATTCCATGGATTCATTTATCAAAGCTGCATCTAATAGTGGCAGTTTATTGTATTACGATTTGCAGGTAATTGCAGGGATGATCCATTGAAATCTACCAACAGCTCGGTTTGCAGAAAACGCCCCTAGCGTCTATTCACTTAAGCATTGTTTCAAAGAATTGATGGTATGGTAACAATGATATATTTTTCGCTAATAGGTTATCTCTCTCATCTATGAATACTCTTTTGCTGAAAATTCATCAACTTTTCACTATATGTTGTATAACAATATTTAGAGAACGTTTTCAATTATAAAAATTGTTCACTTTGCACCTTAAGTGTTTAGAAGACCCTTAAGTGTTTTTGTCATTCTTGTAAATAAACTAGCGCTTAGTTTCGTAGCAACGGACTTAAGGAACTCACTCAGTCACTCGCGGCCTGACTTTAGACATTCGGCTTCTCCATCGCTACAGCTCGAAGTTCAACTTTTGACTTTGTCCTCAAGACTTCACTTAGTGGTCTTGAAACATAAATATAGTTAAATTTAATTGAAGTATTCTTAATATCACACACTATAATAGTTGTTGTGGCATTAATCTGTTGTTCTAAGTTAAGAAGACATCATTAATGTTTAAAGAAATATTTTCTTCATAATTTTCTAGAAATTATTGGGCAAAAAATGAATAATAATTACTCAAAAATAACTACAAATTTTTAATTTATTGATTGTACTCGAGAAAGGATAAGAAGAACGGAGAATGTCTATTAACCTTCTCTCATATGCAATTCACCAGAAAGCTTTCAATATTAAAATGATGGAATGATTTAAAAATGTAGATAAAATAAATACACAAATTAAAATGGGTTGGTAAATTGCTCATGAATATTAAAAACCCCAAACAAAATTAAATTTGAAGATGTAAATAAATTATAATACGCAATGAATATTAATTACACTATTAATATTAGTGGCCATCAAATGGAAGAACCAACACATTTCTAAAACACTTAGTTGGAAATACTCAGAAGAAAAAACGTAAATAACAAATTACATTTCCACAAAAATGCGAAGAAAATTATCGATTTAAGCGAGACCACATTTTTTCTGTATTCCACAAATAACAAATTAAAAACAAATGAATAACGAAAAATCAATCTGCAGGAAACGTGAAAGTAGCAACGAAGCAGTAGAAAATGAATGGATGCAGAAGGATGAAGGCATATAATATCTAAGAATATTAAAAGCAACAACATTGTAGTTGGTTAGGCGGAAGAGCAGGCCCTATGGCCTGAGCCTCGCCATTAATAAAGACATTATTATTATTATTATTATTATTATTATTATTATTATTATTATTATTATTATTATTATTATTATTTTTAATATTAATATTATTATTATTATTGTAAAACAAAACAAGAATCACATATAGGTATTAATAGCAAGTAAAGATATCTAGTAGAAAGTACATGATGTTTAATAACAAGTAATAACAAAAAAAATTAAATCTAAAAAATATGTATTCAAAACAAAATTAAAGATAATGGAATGAAAAGTGGATGGAAAGAAGGTAACATTCTAAGAAACGTGATATCGAAAAGAAGAAGTGAGCCCAAAGTGAAAGAGAAACTCTGGCAAATTAAGTCGTGAAACCAAAGTATCAGGAAGCGCTCCTCCTACCGCAACACTTCGCTCTCAACTCCCTGGCGTCGAAGCGCCGATCCACATCGCAAATACCGCCACAAAGGCGATAACGGGCTCGGGGGAGGGGAGGAAGGTACCCCGAACGGTGACAGATCCGCAAAACAAAAACAAAAGCGAAAAAAAGACCACCGGCGAAACAAAAGAACTTTAAAACCGAACTCCTCTCAACATGAATACATACATACAGCGACGGGCCGCCCTAAGGACCTGAGGCAGGCGCCTCCGAGAGTGTAAACTTTGTATGCATGTTGGCCTGGAAGCAGCGTCTACAAAGGTCTTAGGGCGGGCGATTGAAAGGGCGAAGGGACTCGCCGAGAGAGAAAGAGGAACGGGAGGGGGAAAAGGGGGAAGGGAACGGGTGGAGAAGAAAACAAGAGAGCGGCGGCGGGCATGCCCGTCGCAGCCGCCTGGAGTGGGATGAAGGGGAGGGGGCTCTCACGTCACCACGAATGGAGAGTTGGTGGGGGTGGGGGCGGGGTTAGGGAGGCGAGGCGAGGCGTAAGGCGGGCCCGGCGATGAAAAAATAATCGTACGACACCGCTCACTTGAGCGGTTCACCTCCCGGCGCTGCCACCGCCCTCTACGACACTTCCGGCGCCGAGGGCGACGTCGACCGCGCAAACGCTCCCTCGAGGCCGCCCGCTCTTCCGCTTGAGGGGTGGCGGCGGGGGCGGGGGCGGGGGCGGCGGTGGGGGCGGCGGCGGGGGCGGCGGCCGGGGCGGCAGCGGGGCGGCAGCGGGGGCGGGGTGGCGGGTGGGGCGGTGCGTGGTGGCGGCGGGTGGGGCAGCGGCGGGGGCGGCGGGTGGCGGCGGCGGGGGCAGCAACGGGGGCGGGTGGGTTGGCGGCGGGGGCGGCGGGTGTTGGCGGCGGGTGTGGGCGGCGGGTGGGGCGGTGCGTGGTGGCGGCGGGGGGGCAGGGGGGGCAGCGGTGGGGGGCGGTGGGGGGCAGCGGTGGGTGGCGGCGGCGGGTGGGGGCAGCTGGGGCAGCGGGGGTGGGGGCAGCGGGTGGGCGGCAGCGGTGGCGGCGGCGGCGGGGCAGCGGGGGGCAGCGGGGGGCAGCGGGGGGGGGCGCGGGGGTGGCGGCGGGTGGCGGCGGCGGTGGGGGACGTGTGTAGATGCAGGGGCGGTGGGAGAAAGCATCATTGTTTTAAGGCCAAAGCACCGCCTCTGCTGTCGCTGACACGAAACTCCGAAAGCCAATTTACAAAATCACTATACGTTAATACACAAAACTATCTGAGTAGAATATCAGAGGTTAAAACAACTAAAGCACAACTGCATCGCATGATGTAGAACAAAATATCCAGGAAATGTGTTAAGAGATTATTGAACACGTGGCTAAGAATAAATATTACAATTTTGTAGGACCTGTGTGAGTTCAAGATGATCACGTGGTGACCAATCTAGCAGGCACACGGAATCTCTTTCACCACTTCCGGACGGGTACCTGTCACACCACTACACGATGAGTAGCCTACGAATCAGGAAAAAATGGCATAAGTGTACATCATTTCATGAGATTTCCCACCACATTTTTATAAACAAACACACACATCTTCCATTCGCTACGTACCTAAGAAGTGTGCAACGTGCAACATTCATTCTGTGTCATTCTGTGAGTGAGTCTGCAGAGAAATGCCGAAATAGGAAGTGGGACATGGAAGACTCAATATAGTATCGAATGCTTAGTATAACTCAGTTTACCAATGTTCACGTGACTGCAAGCATTATCTTAGTTTTAAAACTAAAGTTATACTCGAAGTCATTTTTTTAAGTAATAATGCATGGATAATTCATGTTTCTGTCAGGTTATTTAAATGATCTCGGCTTCTATTGTCTCTCAATCTATTATTTTGTAATTGTAATAACCGAGCTTACATAGTAGATAACCATTTACTCGTACATAGCCATTTATTCTCGGTTGAAACAAATATTTACGTTCGACTGTATTCACATCATGATAATGTTGTATCATGTATGTGTTTGTTCATACAATGATCTTTCGTGTAGTTGACAGACCCAGGAGATATTTTTCACCAAATTACATTTTACGGCTCTACACACAAGAATATGTAGACTAGAATGGAATGCTTCTCATTTTGATGAGAAATAAGGTCCTAAATACTTTCAGAGACTATTTCTCTGCATTCACATTTGATCAAAATTTTTAACAAAACATTACCGGTACATTTGATGCTATTGAATTGTATGTGTGTACTTCTCTGAAACATGCTCTAGAATTCTTAATGACCTAAAGATTATTTGTCTTGAAATTAACTTACTTGACCGTTTGTAGTCATGTGTTTACCAGGTTATGGATTTCTATAGAATTAAGAGAAAATTGAACGTATTCTGGCACTCAAACATATCGATTCACATTTTGTGTCGTATAATAATTACTAGCATTTGACACTTTATAATAAAATAATGTGTCAATACCATAATTAATTTCAGATAATTCTATTGAATTGTAAATATTTCTTATTTTTTGCCACAAAAACTCAAACTCAAATAATTACAACAAAAATAGTTTTAATGTACTGTGGCACGCGCCTAGAATATAATAATGTTCCTAAAAATAACAGCAATAGTAAATATCTTATATTTATAAAATTAAAAATGCTGGACATGTCTGTGAAGAAAATGTCATATAATTGTGGCCAATGAAAGTTTTCATTTTTCTACACTCGGAAAATGTATCCTTTTGAAAAAGGACTTAATCTAAATTAGTTTATCATTTCCAATTCTGATAATCAAACTTTTCGTGCGTGTTAAAGCAGCATTCTAACGAATAACCAATAAACCTCTCTCTATTATCATTTTGACAACGTCCTTTCGACGAATCAGAGAAAATTGATCGGGTACCTTTAAGTGCTTTAAAGTAGGATTATTCTAATTTATTTTTTGTAAACTTGTGAATTATTAATAATTATTAACTAAAATTTTCTTTGTTGTAAACTTATAAATAAAGAAAATGATCTTGCAATTTCAAGTTTTGTTGATGTTTATTTAACCCGGCTTCAATGTACGCAGCAAGACTTGTCGTTTTCTCCAAGGGGCAACGGGACTGCAAAAACTACCAACAATTACGAACGGAAAAACGGCACGAACTCAATTACCGGAAGACAAATTGCCTCTCTGCGCAGAAGTGGATCCGTGTCTGGCAGTCTTTGTTTTTATGTGAGAACTGTCTCACCTTCAAACTTCCAAACGACAAATATGTTTTAACTAACAACGGTATATCATAAATGAAATTAATGGCGCTAATGAAATAAATTTTACGATCAAAATGACAATCTATATTCTTAAAAAAACTATTTTTCAAGAAAAATGTTTCAAGATAATAATCTTTTAGTAATAATAATAATAATAATAATAATAATAATAATAATAATAATCGAATAATAATCTTTTGAAGATAAACATAAATACAACATTACTAGTATGAAGGTGATTCATCGCTTTATGAAAAATAGCATACTATTTTCATTTTACTTGTATGTGAAAAAATGAAAGCAACCAACAAGTAAGTAAGGGGACAATATCTACAGACAAAATTTATCTTTATTTTCGTTTTTGCTGCGAGATAAAATATTATTAATCATTGTTTTCTAGTAGAATAGAAGTTTATTAATAGATTTCATTATATATCTCTTTACTCTCATAAAAATAAATGTAATATTAAAAAATGCATTCGGAAGACTCTTCGACTAAAACCTAACAGACATGTAATGACCACACACAAAATTAAATTTAAGAAACGTCTGAATTTCTAGATCTTTTTCAGAAGCAAATGTGATATATTTGTAATAAACTACCTCAAATTGCATTTTTTAAAATAAAAAGACATACTAAGCAACATTCCTAAAGTTTGAGTGGAAGAGAGATTTATTATAAGCCATTAGGTTAGGCTCTAAGCCTTAGAGGAAAGATGTCCGTTTGGAAACTAACACAAACACACAAACGCTAATAATTCGAAAAGGCTGCCACTGAATACTAAGGTATCTGACAAGTCAATCCCTCAATTTAGATAGATGTAATTTCTTCAATAATGAACCAAATTTTGTAAAACTAATTTTGTTAGAAACAATGCTTTCTGAGGTATAGAATAATATCTTTATAAATCTCCACTTGAGCTTCAGCATTCTCAATGAATTTTTTGAACGAACTGATACTTTCGATGCTACTGCCTGCAGCATGAACCATGGAACATTGATTAACACACAAGATATTGTTGCTTCAAATTCATCGTTGTGCTTTGGTTTTCTCTTGTAAACCCCTTCCTTAGCCTCACCATCCAGGGAAAAATTCCAAGACGTTAAATCAAGTCTTCGAGGAGGCCATTCATGTGCATCACGTCTGCCAATCCAAAGATCTCGGAAATGATCATGCAGCCATTCGCAGACGTCGCATGTGTACAATGTATAAATGCACCGTCCGGAATGAAGTGATGCTGTGGGTTGTTTTACTGTGAAAATACTTGGTTTACTAGGGATCCACAAAAACATTTTACGAACTTTGCCAACATTCTCTTCTTTCCTCAAATTTGATGGTCTTCCTGATCACAAAGAGCAAATTTTGATGGCCTAAACCATCACCAAAAATAATCAATAAAATACTCTTAATTTGTTCTCAAAATGACCTAAAAGAAAAGAAAAATGACATTAAAAATGTGATCGAACTAAAACTTGCTAAACCGCCAATGACGCTGACAGGCGTCACATAAACCTTATATTACATTCTCACAATGGCTGACATTACAACTTCTGAGCGAAGAAATCGAATGATGTCACTGCAGAGACGCTGCAGTGACATCAGTTAATGCTCTGAGCTACCGCTCCAGAACTCTTGGTACTGTAAGAGGGAACAGGAAGGGGGAGAAAGAGGAACAGGAAATGTTGGAAAACGGCAGACGAGAACAGCAGTCGGCTGCACGAGGAGACAGGCCGACAAGACCCGACGGGGTGTGAGTAGCCCGCCACGGGCGCGGTTCCAGGGCGTGTTGCCACTGTAAGGTAGCACGCGCCATTTCCCAGCGGGGAGTTATCACCTTGCTTGCCGCGAGCGCCGCGCGCCCGTAAACGCACTGTGGTGGGAGGCGTCGATCCGACAAAAAACAACCGACCATCGCGCCGCGCGGCGCGGCGGCACCCAGCTGCGCATTCTCACATTAGGGGAATAAACGGGAAAATGATATTTCTTCGGGCGACTGCTAACCCAAATGGGCACACGGCGTAAATCTCCCCGCTGAAGATACTCCGCCGGGAATAATGTGCTGTAAACTACTTGGCGAACGCGGCGCTGCGGTCGTGGGCTGTCGTCTGGTATAATCTGGAGATGCGAATGCACGTCGCACAATGTGGGATGTATTGGCAAGAAAACGTGAAATGTGATGTAGATATGTTCGAGAAGGAGATTAGCAAATCGTCATATTTGTTTACTCAGCAGTGTTTGGACGAGTGTAATGATTTTTGCACTTTCTGTAAATAGCCATGGGGCTAAAGGAATTATGGTTGGTATTTGAAAGTGAAGTGAACATTTATGTAATTAACTGCATCAACATTTTTCATTCATTTAATTTGGTCTTTGAAACATTGAACTCAAGTCATTCTCACTCATCTCTTTCGTTCATTAACAAATGAGAAGTGACATTGTTCCAAATGAATGGATAATATATTACTTTGTTTTAATTGCCATTTTTAAAATCGGCTTTTATTTGTAAATGATATTTATATTAATTTACTCTCAAATAATGCTCCAGGTGAACATTTAGGAAATAATAACAGAAATAAATACATTTCTCTTGCAGTGCACGTGCTATAATTTTTAATTTTATGAATAATTTAGAATAATATATTTGTGGGGACATGATAACTGAAACAATGAAATACCAATTACAAATCCAGTGTGGATGTTGCATTTGTTGCAACGAATGAAATTTGTAATTGGATAAATATAGTAATCAATTAGTTCAGCAATGGTACCTAATACATTTTCCGTATTAAAAAAAGTCATTTTAATGTGACGCAATAAATTTAATTTTAAATTTAGTGCTTTACTGAAAACTGTTCTATTCTACAAGGTTTTGTTTGTTTTACGAGTTGTGTGTGGTAGAAATTGAGTGGAAGTGTATCATTTTCGCCTATCTACTACAATGATACTACAGTGAAACCAGAAGCTCTACGAAATTTATTTGTGGTAAACTAAATTGTTTCGTCACCTGAAAAATGCTGTTTCCGTTTTTAAGTGAACAAGAAGAAACAGTACAAAGAACAATTTTTTTCAGCCCTTGGGTCATGTGGGTAGCCGAGACCCTTATCTGCAGGTATTGCAGTAAGTCAGACCCGCCCATATTCAATCACGTATTCGTATCATGAATTGACTGTATGAAACAAATGGCCCCTACTATAATTGTCTTCAGTATCATTCGCAATTTTAATACAGTGAATGCGAGGAATTCATATTAAAATTGCAATTGTAAAAATGCTTGTACTCAAGTGCTCAGCATTACCTCATAATAAGCGGAAATAAATTAAAACATTTAATTGAATGCAGTATTTATTTATATACCATATATTTGCCATTATTTATACACTATATATTTATATACCATACCATTTATATACATTCAAATAGCATAAGACAAACTTCAATATGACCTCCAAAGATACCTAATATTAAGGTAATCGAAAACTGAAGAGTGAAGGTGAAACAAAAATCACAACTAAAACATTTTACGCCGCGACACGCTACTGATCGGTGGCCGTTCAAAGCTAATGATTCCGTTGTTTCTTGGAAGCCACAAAATATCCCG
Organism: Teleogryllus occipitalis; assembly: GCA_011170035.1. Taxonomy (NCBI): domain Eukaryota; kingdom Metazoa; phylum Arthropoda; class Insecta; order Orthoptera; family Gryllidae; genus Teleogryllus; species Teleogryllus occipitalis. The sequence goes on from BLKR01009778.1 coordinate 85,003, forward strand.
GTTAAATGTTTAGAAGTATTTATAGATAAAAAATGAACTTGAAAACCTTATATTAAATCAGCTGATTGCCAGCAGCAGCTAATGTCTGGCATACGCCGCATCCTAGGCACAGTTGCCAAACTTTTTACCGTCATACTGTGGCCTTCCTTGAGGCAGAATGCTATAGAACGAAGTAGAACGAAATTGTAGGAAAACTAAAAACATTTTCTCCGAGAAGTTCGGAGTGTCACGGTCAAAACGTTAGCAACTGTGCCCAGGACGCGGCGTCCCACAGACAACCAAGTATTGGCTGCGTGGAAGCTTTAAGGTTTGCAGAAATTAAGTCATTGACGACTGCACAAAAAAGGGTTGTAAACGCTAGTAATTAAAATATCATAGAAGATAAATATTTTGAATTTTAATAACAAACCTTTTAAATGCACTCTATAGATGGAGTTTTTCAAAATCACGCTGCGAAAATTAAAGCGTTACCCAGAATACCAGTGGAAATTAATAAAACTGCCAAGGAAATATTCATTTCAAACACACACATACACACATGCATATTAAAAATGTCAAAAGTCCGCAATAAATTGCAAAAAAGGGGTATGGATCGACCAAACAAATCCATACAAAAGTAAATGGTGTGTTTACAATAAGAAAATCAAGAATATGTTTAAAACGTTCTAAAACATACTCAAAAAATACTATTATGTATTCTGGGAAACGTTCATATTTAAAATATTTATTTCATTTTAATATTATTACGAATCTAGAAAATTTTGTGTAGTGAAATTGTTTGTTTTAAAGAATTTATTATTAAAATGCTCTCTCCATTATCAAAAATTTCATTGTCAACATGTCCCCTCTATGTGCGCAATTTATACGGATTGATCGTAGCAGATAATAAGCAGAAGTTGTTCAACAGTGTATCCATCTAAAAATTTCCAGTTTTGTGGAAATTAACTTTTCAGAAAATCAATTTTAAATTAGCGACAATTGAAACTTTATTCTGCTACTAACAGCTGAGGTTAATTTCTGAAACTCGTGTCTGGCTACCTTTTCATGAGAGATAACATCAAAGAAAAAATATTTCTCTACCCACCTAGAGAAACGTGCATAACGTAATACAACAAAGTTCTAATTTAGCTGACAAATGGATTTAAAATGGGAGAATAGGTGAATCAACAAAATGCGCTACTCTCTGAATCTAGAGACTGTACTTTACTTTTGTGCTGGAACGAGTGAGTGGTGCGCGTCTGGTGGCGGCAGCAAGGGTGTTCGGTCAGTATCAAATTCAGGTACGAGCGGACGGTGGTTTGATTGGTTACTAGTGTTTCCGGGCGCTTCAATCACTAAGGTCATTATTCCCGTACGTGTAGTGCATGTTCTTTGTCCGGGAGATGACGGAGAACTTGCCACCTCCCCAGGTGGCGAGATCCGACGTCGGCTTTCCCTCCAATAAGTTATCTCCGACAAGCACGGCTCCGTCCCGAAGAGGAAGGAAAAATCGCGCACCGTCCATGAATGTGTGTTTGAGTAATACTTTGTCATTTGCCTCATATTCATTGAAGACGAAGGAAAGCTATCTATTAGAGAAGCCGGATAGTACAATTCTCCTCTTGACAATAATTGAGCTGTACAGTGTCGAAAAACTGCCATTGTTCGGACTCGAACTCTAAGACGTCCCTGTCGAGTCTCTACAGGATCCAGCAGAAACACTGACTCAGCCAGCAGAAACACTGACTCAGCCAGCAGAAACTAACTCAGCCAGCAGAAACACTGACTCAGCCAGCAGAAACTAACTCAGCCAGCAGAAACACCGAATCAGCCAGCAGAAACACTGACTCAGCCAGCAGAAACTAACTCAGCCAGCAGAAACTAACTCAGCCAGCAGAAACACCGAATCAGCCAGCAGAAACGCCGAATCAGCCAGCAGAAACACCGAATCAGCCAGCAGAAACACCGAATCAGCCAGCAGAAACACTGACTCAATCGTCGAGCAGCTTCTGCAGATTCAAGTCACGAGTTTATTATATTACGAAGAATAATCACTACTCAACTTCAGTCGTCTTCCGTGCACCACCCCCAACACCATCTCCAAACCGGCAAAGAAAAGCGGCGACCCAAGACAAACCGCCTCACGTCCCCGGAGCCGCCAGCGGGGGCGAGGTGAACCCGCCGAGTCAGGCGCAGGCGTGGGCAGCGAGGCGGACGGCGGGCGGGCGGCGTCATTGACGTGTTTAGCGCGCGGGCGACCGCCCATTCTTCTTCCGTGCCGTGGGCGCGGGCGCGGGCGAAGGAGCTACGGGGGCGAAAAACGCCGGCCTTCGGGTGAATAAAGCGCGCGCCTTTACAAAGGCGGCGGCGGCGGAGGTGTTGGTGGCGTTCCGCTCATTACCCGTTATCGCCCGCACGCCCACCCGCCCGACCATCGCGCACGCCGCCCACCGCCCGCCCGTCTACCACCCGCCCGCCCGTCCACCGCTCACACCGGTCGCCTGCCCCGCCCACCGCCCATGCCGACCACTGCCCTCCCGCCCAACGCCCGTCTACCCATCACCCGCCCGCCCAACTTCCCGCCCGCTCACTACCCGCGCCACCAGCCGACCCAGCCCACTGCCCGCCCACTGCACACCCATCGTCCGCCCACAGTCCAACTTCCTACCCGACCACTGCCCGCCTGCCTCGCCCCACCCCTCCCCGCCACAGTCCAACTTCCTACCCGGACATTGCCTGGCCTGCCCGCCTCACTTCCCTGCCTCTCCCTCTTCCTCTCTCCCTCTCTTTCTCTTTCCCTCCCTGCTCCACTTCTCTCCGCTTCCGCAGCCCTTCTTCGGCTGCGCGTCTCTCCATCCTCGCCTCTCTCCTCGTCTCAACGCCCCGCGTCTCCACGCCCCACCCTCGCCGCCCATTCCACCCGCTCCCCCGGCCCACCCGCCATGCCCACCCGCCATGCCCACCCGCCATGCCTACCCGCCATGCCAAACCACCATGCCTACCCGCCTTGTCCACCCGCCTTGTCCACCCGCCTTGTCCACCCGCCTTGTCCACCCGCCTTGTCCACCCGCCTTGTCCACCC
>BLKR01009779.1:0-88029 GCA_011170035.1 Teleogryllus occipitalis
CCACCCGCCGCCGCCACTGCCCGGCGCTACCGCCCGCCGCCGCCCGCCGCCGCCCGCCGCCGCCCGCCGCCGCCCGCCGCCGCCCGCCGCCGCCCGCCGCCGCCCGCCGCCGCCCGCCGCCGCCCGCCGCCGCCCGCCGCCGCCCGCCGCCGCCCGCCGCCGCCCGCCGCCGCCCGCCGCCGCCCGCCGCCGCCCGCCGCCGCCTACTGACCCATGGGGCCCGCCGCCGCCTACTGACCCATGGGGCAACCGGCCAGTCGTCCGCTTCGTGTATCGAATTAAATCGCTCCCTGCGCAATAGGCGCTTGATAGGCGCGATCGCTCATACCAGGAGCGCGACAAATGACTCCTCCCCTCCTCGTCTGGGGAACCCTCTGCTCGCCGTTGGCCAAAAGAGCTCAATTGATGTGCGTCGGAGTTCATTCAAATGACTGCTGTTAGTCCGGCCTGAACACTTTAGTCTGCGCTGTCGTAGGAGCTGCTGGTGAAAACTACGGTATTTACAACCTATTTACGGGTTTTCCTCGAATGTTGTAAGAAGGAATAATTCCATCTTCACGAGGACCAATTTCTTTCATTTTTTTCTTTCTATTCTTTCAATTTATTATCTTTATTTTATAATTTGTATAATCCATTATTTTGTTTCTATTCCACTTTTTTTCGTAAATTCAGTTTGCTGGCTACTGAAATCGACCAAGAAACAAAATCATTTACATGCAAATTGTCACAGTAGCCTTTAACAACCATTCATGTCCTATTTTTCGTTGACAATGAAGTAAATCATGAATCGTTAGTTATATGTCTTCAAGGTGAGTGGAATTAAAACGTGTTTACTTCATTCACTTACGTGTATCATATAATATAATTTTGTAATTTTCTATTCAGTTAATAGAAGTTATCCTAATATACCAAATAAGGAAAATGCTGATAATGAAATTGAATTGTGGTAACGTTTGTATTTCCTTCGATTGCAATTAATAAATTTATTGGTTATGATTAGTGAATGATATTAATGAACTATGAAATGTATTGTGATCAAATTTTAATACCTATGAAGATCTATGTTTTTATTTAAGGAAATGTGTTTTATTGAATAGAAAATAATGAATAAAAGTTGTTTGTGGATATGACTTAAAAGATGTTTCAAAATGAATCGCGGAAACCAGAGATTTCTTTCCATTTGATTATTTCAGAGTTTTTGCATTTTGCATAGTTCAGAGTTTCGCAGGACGATTTCTCAGTTAATGCGCTTCGAAAATATACTTTGTGGAAATTTTGGTTTCCGGAATCCATCTGAGAGTTGCGCTTTCTGCTCGTTCTCGACGACTGCCCTTGTCTTTCGTAAGATCGTGCGAGATACAGAGGTTAGTACTTCGCTGGTCGAGTGAGTAGAGTGGGCTTTTGTGTGCAGGTGGATATGGAGGGATAAGGTTTTGTGGCTTCGTGCACGTGTGGTGGGCGTCAAAAGGCTCCCGGGGCTGCGAGACGGAGTCATGGATGTGGATAGCCGTTCCCTGTTCTACTGTGCTCTAAAAGCAGATGGATCGAAGGCAAATTCCCAGAATTAACGGATATATCACGTTACGTGATGTTAAAGGCAAGAGTTCCATGAAAACAAAACAGGTAGACCTTCAAAGCCTAAAGCAGCTCGAAGCAAGCCTCTCTGAGAAAAAAAGATACTCGGTACTGGTTCATGATAAGATGACGATATACTAGGAAAACTAGTGGCGCTACAACACACAAGTGCTTTCTTGCATTATTTTACAACAGAATTGCAACTTTACAACAGAACAATTTTTGCAAACAGTTTTTGAACAATTTTTGCAACATTGCAATTTTACAACAGAATTTGGCAGTAATTTGCAGAAAAATGTTGAATTGGAAGTATTCCTAACTTAGAATGTATTCGTGTATTTGAATAAACCAAGGGGCTTTACCAATAGTTCTAGGACATGTATTCTGAAAACTTTGAATTTTATTATTTTTTTTTTGTTTCCGATATCCAAATTGCACTGTCATAAGTTATTATAGGCCTAAACATGACTATATTAATGTGTAATTTAGTCAGTACACTTAGTGAAGAAGAGTATTTAACGAGAGGAAGTAGCTGATGCCATCGTGTTAGATAAAGACATTCTATGGGCGATATTATTGCTCCAATAGAGTCTCCTATCCATTAATACTTCTAAGTTTTTTATTGGTCCCGTTATCTCAAGCTGTATTGTTTCATTTGGTATTTTAATCGTTCATTTGGATATGTAAGACAATAGTTGTTTATAAATTCATATTTGTCACGCAAACATACTCATGTTTTCGATAAAATTGTACACGACATTTGTTTGAAGACTTTTTTGATAAACAGATTTCATTAATGATAAGATTTCATCTTCAATATGTACTTGTAGGAAGCCGCCAAAAAATCCAAATGTTTGCAGTTTTTGAAAATTCATAAAGTTTAGCGGAAATAGGACCTACGCCATTTTTAAGTATTTTTTGCTCTATTCAAGGAAACATTAAACAAAAATGGAACAATTTTTTAGAAAATTTAGGAAAGTAAAGTACTCCTCAGCATCACAATATTCGTTTAAAATTCAAAGGGCCTATCAATCAGATCTATCAGTCAGATCAATCGAGAAATATCAGTTTTGGTGTAAATTCTGCTTACTTTTTAGCCGCTAGCGTTGTTCACGGAAAGATAAGAAGAGAGGAAAGAACGGAGTAAAGGTCAGAAGAGATGAAAGGAAAGGAAAGATCAGAAAAGATAAGATGGAAAGAGAACTATCGGCATGTCCGAGGTGAGAAGATCGAAGAGGCGAGAAGGAAGATCAGAAGTGACAAGAAGTAAGATCAGAAGAGACGAGAAGTAAGATCAGAAGAGAAGAGAAGTAAGATCAGAAGAGACGAGAAGTAAGATCAGAAGAGACGAGAAGTAAGATAAGAAGAGACGAGAAGTGAGATCAGAAGAGACGAGAAGTGAGATCAGAAGAGACGAGAAGTAAGATCAGAAGAGACGAGAAGTAAGATCAGAAGAGACGAGAAGTAAGATCAGAAGAGACGAGAAGTGAGATCAGAAGAGACGAGAAGTGAGATCAGAAGAGACGAGAAGTGAGATCAGAAGAGACGAGAAGTGAGATCAGAAGAGACGAGAAGTGAGATCAGAAGAGACGAGAAGTGAGATCAGAAGAGACGAGAAGTGAGATCAGAAGAGACGAGAAGTAAGATCAAAAGAGACGAGAAGTAAGAAGATATGAGTTGCAGTGAGATGAGATGCTTGATGAGTAGAGTTGCGATGAGATTAGAGGGGTGAATGGAAATGAAGGAAAGGTAGGTGAAATGTGAGAGAAAGGAAGGGGACAGGATGAAGAATAAGGAATAGAGGAAGAGGAGGAGGGGAGGTGCAAAGTGGGCGTGGGCGCAGCGCGAGCGCTACCTGCGAAGAACGGCGCGGCGCCGCGGCGGAGGCGGCGCTGGGGAGGCGCGTACAATATGCATGAGCGGCGCGCGCATCCTCCTAATGGAAAACACTAAACTGCTCTCAATTGCAGCGTGCATAATTTCGCAGGCGACGGCCGTTCTCCCCCTTCCCCGCCTCCCTGCTCCACCCCGCCCCCTAACTTTCGCCACTCGGCGCAGCTGCTCGGCTGTCGGTCGCTGCTACCTCCCGGGGGTTTTCTAGTTGCTGTTGTAACTCACGATGACCGCAACTCGCAAATCAGGGGCCATTGTACTTGTTTATGTCGGGAACAGAGATAAGGAAATATTACGCAATCTCCTGTTAAATGGAACAATAGGGAATATTTATTTTTTATTCAAGCGACCTATCACAAGTTAAAACTAGGAAAAACGTATAAAACACTTGAATCGTAAACAGAAACGACGTACGAACATATCGAAAACTGAACACAATTTATATACAGTTGCACAAAATATAATTACACAGAAGCAGATATCTTCCTGATTTACTAGGCTATTTATTTGGGCATTTTTATAACTTTCATCATTTGTCATTTTACTATAATTTCTGCTTTTTTCATTTTAGTAAAAGTTAGGGTACGAATTAGTAGTCATTGAGTGAAGTACTTAAATTCATAATTACCTGCACTTACATCAGTTCATGAAATTTAATGCGACATACACACAAACATACCTGAAAAATACTTACAAAGATATCGAGATGAAAGGTTTAATCAGTAAATTTTTAATCTTTGGACAAAACTATTTCGCTAACTAATCTCAATAAATATATTGGTATGTAATAGTATTTTAGCGAAACCTTTTTGGATTAATCCCAGCTGAATGTTTGGATATATATGTTTGTCGACGAGTTTAACCACAATTCACTCAATAATTGAAACAGCTGTAGTCTATAGGTTTGTCTCTCAAAAAAAATTCTCTCTAAAGTGCATTATCACAAATGCTTACAATACTTCAATTTCATTTATTGATTACAATAAAAAGAAAGCAATATTCGAATAATAATTTCAATCATAAGAAATAATTGCCTAGATTGTAGTAGCATTAGAAAGAAGTGATGGCCAATCTCGTGAAAGTGACCTGCACTCTTTTAATGTGAGGAAAATAGATTCTTTCTCTCGTTCACAATATGCTGCCTCTTTCCTCTTCCCATCAGAGGACGCAGAATGGCAACGAGGGGCGACTTCAGTAAACGCGATGTCCTTAAATGCAGGAGGGCGAATGCCCGGGGTCCAATTTCAGCCGTGGGCACTACATTTGATGAGGGACCGTGCGAGGTGGTTTAGCCCTTGAAGACTCAGGTCTTCGTGAGCAAGCGGGGGTGGAGCTTTGCCGTGTCGGGCAGATGCGGGGGCGGGGCAGAGTGAGTGCGGGTCGCAGAGTGGGGCGGGGGGATTGGGCGGGGCGGGATTTGATGGGACGGGACTGAGAGTGACACGGCGGGGAGGGGAGTGATTGTAAAAAAGCAAAGGGAAGAGCAAGAAGGGGAATGCGGGGCGAAAAGGAATAAGGGAGGGAGAATGGGGTGAAGAAGAAGAGGGAGAGGACGGGACGAAGAGGGAGAGGACGGGACGAAGAGGGAGAGGACGGGACGAAGAGAGAAAGAGAGGACGGGACGAAGAGAGAAAGAGAGGACGGGACGAAGAGAGAAAGAGAGGACGGGACGAAGAGAGAAAGAGAGGACGGGACGAAGAGGGAGATGGAGAGGACGGGTTGAAAAAGAAGTGGGAAGAGGACGGGTGGGTGAAGCGAAGAGGGAGAAGGCGGGACGGGGAGGGTGATGCGAGAAGCGGGTGAGGACGACGCGAAGAGAAAGGTGAGGACGGGGCGAAGAGGGAGAAAAAGAGCGAGAAGAGGAGGGAGAAGTAAGGGCGATAGGGGAAGACGGCTAGGACAGGGCGAAGAGAGAGAGGACGGGTCGAAGAGGGAGAGGACGGATCGAAGAGGGAGAGGACGGTATGAAGAGGGAGAGGACGGTGCGAAGAGGGAGAGGACGGGGCGAAGAAGGTGAGGACGGAGCGAAGAGGGTGAGGACGGAGTGAAGAGGAAGAGAACGGAGTGAAGAGGAAGAGGACGGGGTGAAGAGGGAGAGGGAGGTGAGGGGCGGGGCTGGTCTGGGCGAGGTTGGGGAGTGGGCAGGCGGAGCGGGTGGTGCGAGGAAAGAGGAGCGACGGAGGGTGAAGCGAGGCGAGGAGGGACGATTGCGTCGTGAATATGCAAACGCTGCCCCCTGGACAGTGCGCGGCGTAATACCGTTAGTAGAGGACCGGTCATCTCCAGGAATCGCTCGACGCAAAGGCTTCGGAGCCTTTGAGAAAGCCCCCGGGGACTCGCCCGGTGCACGGGACAAGGCAAGCGATTTACTCGGTTGAGATCTGATCAAACTGAATGAAACAATTTGATGAATATGGTACCATGTGCATTTAGCCCGTGTTACGATTCTAACATCTTTCCTTGTGCCGAACCAAATTTCTTCTGCTAAAGCAATACATTTCTGATAGAATATGTATTTATTATGAAATAAATGTGATACGTAATTCATATAGTACAGAAATAGCGAATCTTATGTTCATAAATCATTTGACGTTTTCTTATAAGGAATTCAGTGTAATGTGGAATTACATATGTTATTACACCTTTAGTACTTATTACACATACATAATAATTGTGCAAGAACTTAGCATTTCTAAAAGAATAGTTTATTTTGTCGAAAGCAGGGTAATATCTGAGTTGAATATGTAGTAAACCTGTCTTGAGAAGTCCCTAATAGTTCCGGCGAAATTTGAATTTTTAAAAGAGGAGTCCTCTTATCAAATTTATGAGGTTTCGGATGCGTACGTGTAATTATTGTGATACGAAATAGTTACGAAAAAAGTTCGTGTTGTGTGAGAGGCGGCACTTTAAATCCGCCGCGCTCCCTTTTGGGACAGGCAAGCTAGGCGAGAGAGTTATGCATATAGCTGTGGCATCGAGCTCGGGGGGCGAGACTCCGTTACGCCATCATCGCCTGTGTAAAAGGGCGACAGGTTCTACTGCTCGACAGTTGACAAGCTCTGGTGGTTAGTGTAGAGATCGTTTATTGATTCCACGAGCGTCAACTGCGGAGGTCATTAGTTCCGTAGGTGTAGTGCATGCTTTTTCGTCTGGAGGTGGCGGTGGGCTTCCCCCGACGGATAGCGAGACTCGGCGCCAACCTACCGTCGCGCGTCGGCGCGAGAGCCAGTGCCCTGCGCGCACCCTTCTGACGGCGGCGACGCTGCACAGGGCCCAACAACTCTTACTCTCCTCCAATCAGTCCTTCGGACCTTCCTAAACTATCAAAATATCTCAATCGCTTTTATCCGCTACGTCATTCGCGGAATTATTGACAAGTAAATATATTGGGAAAACGCCGTAATCACGAAATAAAAACAGATGTACAGTTATGTATAAATCACAATTAACTTCTTAAGGAAATGAAGTATATATCAACTCTACAAGAAAATACTCAATATTTGCACGTAATTTTAGAAAACGTGAAATGGAATAATTAGTGTCATTAACTCTGTAAGAGAGAATTTGCAACTCTATTGAATTCTCCTTTGCCTTGATACTATTACAAATGCCGAACTTCCTACAAATAATAAATTTGAATTTTGTAGCCATATATCGCATTCTCTCTAGAAAATTAAAGAAAAAGTAAAATTAGAGCCTATTTTACAATTTTTTATTTGTTTAAGGTCACACAACAGACTATAATTGCAGTTCCAGGTAAGAGTCTTAGTATCTTGACTCCAGAAGCAATACATTAAACAAATATGTTTTTGTTATAAACAGACAATTCACTGCGAGGATAAATTTGACGATACATTGTATAGGAGCCTGAAGTGTCGGAGGAAGAGATCCAGAAGAGCAGAGGAGAGGGGTGCGAGGAGACGAGAATTAGAAGTGCGTCTCCAGGTACGTGGTGCCCTTGGAGGCGCCCGCCACTCCATTCTCACGAGCGCCGTCCACGCGCGCGCCCCGGGAGCGGCGGAGGGCGGCGTCGGCGCGAGGGCCAGCGCCCTGCGCGCGCCCTTCTGACGGCGGCGACGCTGCACAGGGCCCAACAACTCTTACTCTCCAATCAGTCCTTCGGACCTTCCTAAACTATCAAAATATCTCAATCGCTTTCATCCGCTATGTCAGTCGCGGAATTATAGACAAGTAAGGATATTGGGAAAACGCCCTAATGATACGATAAAAACAAGTGTACAGAGTTTTATTTAATCACAATAAACTTCTGAAAGAAATGAAGTATACTGTTTCAGTCTCATCAATTCTACAATAAAATACTCAATATTTGGACGTACTTTTAGATAACGTGAAATGGAACTGAGGATTTTTGTTCATGTTTATACTCCATATCATATTCCCTAACCAGGGCGTGGCTTCTAAATCGACCGCTTCAAAGAGTGTGGGGTGTGGTCCCTGAGCGTATGGGAGTACTAACGTTGTGGGATGCGCTCTTGGAGAGCGTCAGCAGCTCTGAGTGTAGGGCCTTCGCCAGGTGCGCGCCCTTGTGCAGACGCAGGGCCGCGACCTGCGCACCTTCGCCCTTCGCAGCCACCGGAGTCATCAGCACCCACGGATCCACCGGAGCGTGCGGCGCCAGCGGAGCCAACTGCGCCGGCGAGGGCGGCTTGAGCCTTGCGTTGTTCGTAGGCGGCCACGATGCGGTTGCGGCGCCGGAGGTTCAGCCCGGGAGACTCGGGCAGCTGCAGGATGACGAACTTCTCCTGGCGGGGGCGCTCGCCGCGGCGCTGCTCGGCGGGGGCGGCCGGCGCGCGCGACCCTGCCGCATCCCCCCACACCCTCACGCGCCGTCCTCACGCGCATATCTCGCGTTAATAGCCCGCATCAACGACGTTTCTCGGGCTATTTCTGTTTGGCGCGGGACTTACCATCACATCAAGACCGCTCGGGTCACAAGACAATGCTAAGAAATGCGAGTAAACCGAAAATGTGTACGGTGTGTGATAGACGGTTAATGTTCGTGCAAACATGACTGATGTAACCGCGACCCTTTTATTGAATCAGATGCAATGGAAAGAAATATTTACGTACGTTGTCGAAAGGAGTGACATTTTCACTACTGATGTTACATTAATTCAAATTATATAGGTTCACAAGTTTATTCGACACTTTATAACTCAAGTACGGCGAGTTGTAGAATCAGTTTTACAAAACTGTTATAGGAAATAACGTTGCGTGTTTGATACAAACTAATGATGTTTATCGACAAATAGTGAACTATTATGTATTGTTTTTTTGTTTTTTTACATCAAAGATTTGTTTGAGTAGTGGTGATCAAGTTGGGCATTCACATACAACACCCTACATATTGTGTTTCCCTAGCAATTCTCGCGCGTAATGATGTCGCTTACTTTTGGCGCGATCTGACTGCCCGCAGGGAATGCAAATTGCTCGCAGGAGTTTCCTGAAGGCCATTGCAAGCGGTGCTCTCGGAATACCCAGCTATCGACCTTGGTTCCGGAGCGCTTTCTGCCCGTAACCACGGAATCAGCGAACACTGGGTCCATGGGGTCATTGTTGCTGCGATGTACATTGTAGTATAGGAATACGATACGCATTACGTTTTCCGTGGAGCTTTAGTGTTTCTCTTAAGCATCGTGGGTTTAACATCACAATAAAGAATATTGAATGATCTAATTTAATAAAGGAAACCATTTTTTTGATCTACGTTCCTCGAAAATAATTCGGTAAGCTCTGAACTGATGTTTGAGTAGAACATTGCAATGAGTTTGTTAATTTGCCTTAAAAACGACGCCTTTTTAGTTCCTGTTTTAGTTCTCTAGTTTAAATTATTGCGTTGAAACATGTTTGTTTGTGCATTATTATCGGATTCAAGTTTAGAGGGAATGATGTCGAATGCGAGTGTAAAAATGTATTTTGATAGGGATATTGCATCTCATGGTTTTATACATTGTAATCATGATATTTATGAAGTCATAGTGAGATTCAGCTCTATGATTGTCCACAAAATCGTTGCAAACATCATTAAATACTCCGGGGAGAGGTGGCTCAGGGCATCAACTGATGTCACAGCAGCACCTCTGACCGTGAGATGCTAGGATCAACTCGCTACGATTGCAGGATTATAGGATTATAGGGTTATAGTGAAAATTAAATTTGGAAACATGTGGTCTATTTCCATCGTAGTTCCTTCCACAATCAGGTACACAACACCCGTAGGCCACGGCAAAACGTTTAATGAATGGTTGCATTACATGTATAAGAAACAATCTTCATCTGTATTATTTGGCAACTTAATAATAGTGTTGCTGCGAGAGCAGTGTTGTTAATAGTGTTGTTGCTGTGAGAGCAAATCTTGAATTAATAATTATGCTTATAAGCCCCGTCAGTCTGCACAAACTACGGTATACTCAGAAAGCGTAAATAGTATGAGATAGATAAATCTAAGCATGACGTCACAAATATGGCCATCAGCACCAAGGGCTGAAATATATGCCATGGAGGAATATATCATGTATATGTGTCCTCCATGTGTATGTGGAATTAGTATCGATAAGCATTGAACCGGCAAAAATTTAAAAGAACGTCTATGAATACCGCATCCTGTAGATTATGATGTGAGAAGCGTTTCTTTGATGCCTTTGGTCTCAAAAATTTAGTTCTTAAGGCCTTTGAACGCTTTGTTTACGAGTAATTTAAGGATAAAGCTGACCGAGTGTCGGTGGTTGCATTTGATATGAAGATTTAGATGCGTTTTCTAAACAAATCCTTTATACTTTTAAAGTCAAAGTGCAATTGGTCACGTCTCTGTAAAATTGTCTGTTTTAAAATATCTCATTAATAAATATCGGTTGGAGTGGATACGATATAATGAATGTTAATATGGCTTTGTATTGATTTGAAAAGTGAAATAAAATGAATCATCACGTGAAGGCGTTGAACAAATTGGATGTTTCTTCATGTTTCTGTAGGTGTTAGGGAGTACGGCTCCCCAAGATGTGCTGGACCGTAAAATATTTGAGGATAGTTGGGTTAAGTCTGATGTTCTTGAAATTAAAGGTATAGTAAATTAGATTCCTCCCAACTTATCCTTTGCATATTTTTGCACATTTTCGCATATCTGAAAGTTACAACTCTTCCAGCGAAATTTCTAAAGCAAAAAATGACACTTTGTAATATATTTAATGGTGAGTGATTAATAAATGTAAAAAAGAGTAAAAAATTAGTGAAAAATGGTTTTGGAAAAACTTGTTTAAATATAAATTATAGTTACCACGGATCATCAAACACCCTATTATCTTCATTAAACACCTCATAACACAAAAAACTTTAAGAAGAAGCATGGCTTTAATAAGATTTTTTTCATCAGAAACAAAATTACTGTGAACATTCCCCGGTAACTGTGTACAAGACACTGCGCTCCACAGTCGTCATGCAAAGAAACGGCGTCACTTCACGCAGAGCTCTAACGTGCGCTGGTCCAATAAGAATACTGATTCGCAGAAACTCACCATGAAACACCCTTTGTCGCCATACGGGCCTGCATCTCATTTTGCAACTAGTCTAACAATTAGGTCACAGACAGCACGCAATCTTTCCTTTCACTTCTTTGACCTATTCTCAAACCGTACTTCCATTCACTTGCACTTGCTTGCACTACACCAACACACATGCTGGGATACCGGTCGAAAACTTTGAGCTTACGACAGGGGCGACATGACGTCATGAGTCATACATTGGTCTATTAATACTAAAGAAAACAAAGAAATTGTTAATTATATATTTTTGATGAGTTGTACAAATCCCGGGGAACAAGTTCCATACTTCAGACTCTTTGTAGGTCGAGCGTCTGGGCATCTACAAGGACCGCATTCAACAGTGATCCGAACGTGACTAATATGAAGGGAGCTCGAAGTTGCTGAAGTAGGGTCTTCCATGCCGCTTCTGCTTAACAAATGAGGATTACACAAGCTGTTTTCCGATACGTTAGACATCTGGGAATACGACTATTTGTGTTTCATATTCCAATGACGAAGACTTTTTGAATTTTTGATTTTTGTCCACCTACGAACGCAAAATTTATCACTGTGGGCGGTGCCCCGCTGGTAGGTAGAAATGGTTGGGTAGAAAACGCTGGCTGATAAGAAGGTCGCCATCGGATATCATAATCCAGCTGCGGTAGATCACCCTAACCTACCGAGGGAAAAATGCTCTACACTTGAGGAGCGGAAAACGTAATGCGTATCGTATTCCTATACTACAATGTACATCGCAGCAACAATGACCCCACGGGCCCAGTGTTCGCTGATTCCGTGGTTACGGGCAGAAAGCGCTCCGGAACCAAGGTCGATAGCTGGGTATTCCGAGAGCACCGCTTGCAATGGCCTTCAGGAAACTCCTGCGAGCAATTTGCATTCCCTGCGGGCAGTCAGATCGCGCCAAAAGTAAGCAATATCGAGACACGCGAGTATGATAGCAAATCACAATACGCAGCGTGTTGTATATGAATGCCCAACTGAATCACCACTACTGAAACTAACGTGTGATGTAACAAACAAACAACCAATACATGAGACTTCACTATTTCTCAATAAACATGATTAGATTGTATAAAAATACGATATGTCGGATAACAGTTTTGTGTAAAGTATCCGATAACTTAACGAACGTATAATGAACATATATATTTTGGATTACAATATCATTAGTAATGAAAATGTCATTCAATTCTCCTACGTACGTATATATTTCTTTCCATTGCATCTGATTCAATAAAAGGGTCGCGTTTACATCAGTCATGTTTGCACTAACGTTAACCGTCCATCACACACCGTACACACTTTCGGTTTACTCGCATTTCTTAGCATTTTCTTGTGGCCCAAGCGGTCTTGATGTGATGGTAAATCCCGCATCAAACAGAAATAGCCCGAGAAACGTCGTTGATGCGGGCTATTAACGCGAGATATGCGCGTGAGGACGGCGCGTGAGGGTGTGGGGGGATGCGGCAGGGTCGCGCGCGCCGGCCGCCCCCGCCGAGCAGCGCCGCGGCGAGCGCCCCCGCCAGGAGAAGTTCGTCATCCTGCAGCTGCCCGAGTCTCCCGGGCTGAACCTCCGGCGCCGCAACCGCATCGTGGCCGCCTACGAACAACGCAAGGCTCAAGCCGCCCTCGCCGGCGCAGTTGGCTCCGCTGGCGCCGCACGCTCCGGTGGATCCGTGGGTGCTGATGACTCCGGTGGCTGCGAAGGGCGAAGGTGCGCAGGTCGCGGCCCTGCGTCTGCACAAGGGCGCGCACCTGGCGAAGGCCCTACACTCAGAGCTGCTGACGCTCTCCAAGAGCGCATCCCACAACGTTAGTACTCCCATACGCTCAGGGACCACACCCCACACTCTTTGAAGTGGTTGATTCCTCAGTTCCATTTCACGTTTTCTAAAATTACGTCCAAATATTGAGTATTTTATTGTAGAATTGATGAGACTGAATTATTATACTTCATTTCCTTAAGAAGTTTATTGTGATTTACATAATACTCTGTACACTTGTGTTTATCGTACCATTAGGGCGTTTTCCCAATATCCTTACGTGTCTATAATTCCGCGATTGACATAGCGGATGAAAGCGGTTGAGATATTATGTTTGCTTTGGAAGTCCCGAAGGACTGATTGGAGAGTAAGAGTTGTTGTGCCCTGTGCAGCGTCGCCGCCGTCAGAAGGGCGCGCGCAGGGCGCTGGCCCTCGCGCCGACGCCGCCCTCCGCCGCTCCCGGGGCGCGCGCGTCGACGGCGCTCGTGAGAACGGAGTGGCGGGCGCCTCCAAGGGCACCACTTACCTGGAGACGCACTTCTAATTCTCGTCTCCTCGCACCCCTCTCCTCTGCTCTTCTGGATCTCTTCCTCCGACACTTCAGGCTCCTATATAATGTATCGTCAAATTTATCCTCGCAGTGAATTGTCTGTTTATAACAAAAACATATTTGTTTAATGTATTGCTTCTGGAGTCAAGATACTAAGACTCTTATCTGGAACTGCAATTATAGTCTGTTGTGTGATCTTAAACAAATAAAAAATTGTAAAATCAGCTCTAAGTTTACTTTTTCTTTAAGTTTCTAGAGAGAATGCGATATATGGCTAAAAATTCAAATTTATTATTTGCAGGAAGTCCGGCATTTGTAATAGTATCAAGGCAAGGGAGAATTCAACAGAGTTGCAAATTCTCACTTACAGAGTTAATGACACTAATTTTTTCATTGATATTATCCAATTCTAATGGTGCCATCTTGAGTTACCCTAAGCACTTATTAAAACGAAATAAATTACACTGATATTTCGTGTTGGTAACAACACAAATCAGTGTCAAATTTTAAAAGTTTTTACGTCAAAAGTTTGCAGAAACATTTTGTCACCAGTACACAAATCTTTGCTCTGCCCTCTCAATACCATTCATTCTCTGCATGGCACACACCTATTTTTCGCGATTTCTAGTACGTCTAATTTATACTTGTTTATCACAGTGTCGATTGTCGTTTAGAGGTCAAAACATATGTTATATTTTTAATCCCTTTCGTTCTGAATTGGTAAATTGCGAAAACCGTGGAAACGTTTAGAAATCGAGCCTACCTTCCGAATCTTGTGACGCCGG
This sequence comes from Teleogryllus occipitalis, assembly GCA_011170035.1. Lineage (NCBI taxonomy): Eukaryota > Metazoa > Arthropoda > Insecta > Orthoptera > Gryllidae > Teleogryllus > Teleogryllus occipitalis. The sequence continues at coordinate 14,126 of BLKR01009779.1, forward strand.
ATTTGAAAACAAATTAGTATATATAATTTTCATCAAATACCCACATATAAATAATTGCTGAATTTGTCTTCTCGTGATCTATGAAATAGTGTAAAAAAGAAGTGTGTTTCAATTAAAAATTATGTTATTCCAATAATATTAAAATATATCATGCTATCAAAAAGCTAAGAACTACAATTAATCCGCTCATGTATCTTTAATCCTTGGTGACAGATTAGGTGCTACTCAATATTAAGAACTGTTGAGAAAATATTTGAAGTGGATGTTTGTTATCGACTAACCCTGTATTGAGTATTAAACGAGACACAGACACTTTAAATTTTTTGTTTAGTTTAAGAAGTGAATAAATTACACTAAAAAATGGAAAGATTTTGTAAAATGTTCTTCAGTCATCATATAAAATCCCACCCCACAAAATAAAAGTATCAGTTCAAATTCATGTAACACATCCCGCAACAGGAATTATGCAGTTTTTTTTTGTATCAGGAACCTACAACTTTTTGTGGTGAAAATCACCGGTTTTCGTCGCAGATTCTTAATTATTTCTTTACTTTACGTAAGTACGCGAGAACCCAAACAATACCAAGCATAACCAAACCAAACTAACAACCAACAACACAACCAAATAACTAAACTCAACCAACATAATCAAGAGAATGTAACAGAATGTGAAAAACATTCACTCTGCAGATACTAACAATAAATAATTGGATCCTGTGCCGAGATCTTCATCATAGCGAGATACAGACTGCGAACTATAATGCTGTTTCAAAATAGTAAATCGTTAGAGTTCCTTCAAATCTGAGTCACTAGAATCAGAATTGAACAGTTACCACAACGTATGGTGACAGAGTAAACGCATCGTTAACAGTGAGCGAGCGCTACCAGATAACGAGTGCAGCTGAGGCCATTGCAACAGATTATGTGTATTAATATTACACGTTTTTATGGAGAACGACTTCTTGTGGGACACCCCATTAACGTATGAATGCTTGCAAATAACGAAATGCGGTTTACTCGTAACAGTACTGAATGATGGGCCAAGTATTATGCCACAGAGATATTGTTCATACTATTTTTAATTTTGGAGAAAACTAATTAATTATCATATTTGTTATTAATTGAATTATTGAGTTTTTTAAGTGCAATGGATATATCATGAAACGATAAATACAATACTACTGGATTTGCTAATGTTTTAAAATTAAGAGTGTAAACAATTTATGATACGTTATTTGACATTGCTGGCCGCCGCGTCGGCTAGCGGGGTGTTCCCCAACCAAATATCTCCCACCAGCGGGGCACCGCTTCAGTCAGAACTAACTCTAAGCTTCCAAGCATGTGTGTGTGTGTGAGTTTAATTAAAGGGTGAGGATAGGACAACGAAGAGGAAGGAAAGATCGCGCGTGGTCCGTGGCACGTTTGTTAGGGTACCACTCCAGTGTTCGTCTGTTGTTGATCGGTGAAACTAAGGAAAACTACCGATCACAGCAGCTGTCCGCTAGAATTCTCCTCCAGACAGCGACTGAATTCAGTCTAGATAGTGCAGAAACTATCCTGGCAAGGTAGACCTTTGAGCTGGCAAGATAGTGTCGAAAATTCTGCCACAGTCGGGGCTCAAACCTAGAACCTTCCGGTCAGAGGCACTGCAGTGACATCAGTTGATGCCCCGAACCACCTCTTCTGGTGGGAGAGATCGTGTTTTGACGAGTGACGAAGTTGGCACCGGACTAACTACGTGCCCTGGACTGTTCTTCTGGATTATTTGTGACGGTCTCTGGGACATCTGGCTATTGGATACAGTGTTGCGCATTTGGCATTCTCTCTTGTCTATATGGTAGAATTGGCAAATCAATGGTACAAGTTCGATCCTGGAAAATTGTAGCTAGTAAAAGCAATAAAACTGTTGTTATGTTTATGTCAGTTATTCTGAATACTTTAGTACGTTCTTCTTAAAATATTTTAATTACTTTCGAAACTAAAACTAAACAGGGAATCTGGGGGTTCATTTCCGTATTCTCGGCTAATGTCAAACACACCCTTCGCCTCCTTCGGTCTCTTAACAGAATTCTTTTTTCGTCCTCAACGAACCGAATTCACAATGAATGTAGGCATGAGAATCCAATACAATCACCCCTGAGTAGGGCCAACAAAAGGAGTTTGTGAATGACTTTCAGGTTGCCTGTATACGATGTGCTCTGCGAGTCATTGATAAGTTTGCACAGAATTAGATGCAGGGAATAGCAGATTACTTGAAGATGCTGCGGGCAGGTTGTAGCAAACTTGCTGTTAAAGTACAAAATCACTAGAGGTGACCGCTTAATATAAGTCGATTTACGAAATGTGCCGGGCTGAATGTCCAAATGTCCATTCTAAAGGTAAAATTTTCTCGGGCCTTTTACGATAATCAACCGGTTCCAAGAAAAATGCCCGTTAACGGGAGTGGCCGCCTTGTTGAGGTAGTTGTTTCAGCACGTTCCAATGTCTTTGACAGTTCAAGTAATTCCCTTTCCATTGAAACCCTCAATGCCTATATCTATATTTAATAAAATTCAAAACTGGGTTTATATAAAATTATTCTTTTTATATCTTATCTATATTTACATATACTTTACAAACTGTTTAAAATTTTGGAAAATTTGTTGGAACTTGGCAAAGAGTGTTACCCAGTTTATATATGACTGTTTCTATTTCCTTAATTATGGAGGGCTGTAGACTGATTCGTGGAGGATTTTCGAACAAAAGAAGAACTTTTGTAATAAAAATGCTCATTGAAAATGGATATTTATTTAGAAGTGTAAGTGTTCTCATGACGCTGAAAATAACATTTTAAATAGCATTGTACATGTACGTAGAACTATGGAGCAATAAAGTATTATAATAGTTTGCCTTTGCAGTTTATCTTCATACATAGACCTGTATTTTCATATACGCATAGATTCATGTATTTTATTCATACGACCATATGCGCAAAAAGCTGTGAAACTCGAACATAAATTGATTATTGATTTGAATTAATCTTCCATATAATATTCGGAATTTAACTGAATATAATGTCACATTTTGAATGCAAAATATAAAAGTAAAACATATTGGAAGTTTCTGGAAGCTCATTTAAACTTTTTTATTCATATTCTCTGAATAATGAATCACCAAAGGTAGAGTGATTTTATGCAAACACATCGTCAGATTTCTCCAAAGAGAGACTGCAACTCCTTGAAACAGTTTATTTCATCTTATCTGAAGCGTGCCACTTTGCAATTTTGCGCTCATTAAAACATTTGGTAAAACAGTTCATTGGATCTGTGAGTGAGACAAACGTCATTTCTTGTTTCTAGAGTGAAATTAAAAATGTTATTCGTTTATATTCCACAACGATTACAAACATTCCTACAGCAATTTAATGTCTTAAATTATATTTATATAATATATATTAAATTAATTTCTTACAATATATAGTTCTTCTAGTGCGTTCATTTAGTATATTGTATTCAAAAAACTTTTCATTCATATACCACACGTTACAGATAGAATATTTTCATATGCTCAGCTTTCGTAGGTCTCTCATTGACTTTCTTGCTCTTTCACATGCACACATGTGTTTTATGAGTTCACTATTGATCAACGTACTCCATGTCCACCATTCAGCAAAAATGTTTGGAGACTTTTTTGATGCAATAAAAAGAACTTTGTCATTTATCGAAAACCCTTGGACACGGAAACATGAAGTTGTAATATATCAATATTTACAGCAAAGATCAGGATCCGTTGTTTGTTGTAAACCTGAAAATCCTTCAGTAGTTGTTGATAATCTCTTAACTGCAAAAAGTGTAGTTTCCTCTATCACCTACTAGTACGAGTATTATCGTCAGAGAAAGGGACAAGTAGAAGGCCAGAAAAATCTATTTATATCAGCTGCTGAAAGACAACTCCTCCACTCTTCGTTTGCTGACAAGCTAAACTCATAAAGATAAAGGAATTATACTGTAAGCATATTGACCGGTTAGGGAGTTTTTCGCTCATTAGCAAACTTCGTGGAGACTCTCCTTGTCGTTTACCGCACAAACTTTTTTTCAATGAACCTGCCGCCTACCGCCGTCCCCAACCACCGTCGCCATTTTAAGGCAGTAATTAAATTTGATATCCCGTACACAAAATGGCTGTCGCACCCGGGAGGCAAGGTAACGTCGACGCTCGTTCGATGACGAGCTTTTGGTTTGAAGGGCACCCTTTGATCGCCCACCCCTACACACGGGAAGCGAGAGGAAGGGGAGCCGGTGGAGGGACCGAAGGGCACCCTGGTGCGGCAGGGCCCGTCAGCGTTGTTTAATGAGGCAGATCGTCATAAACGGGCGACGCGCTCAGCGCTAATTAGGACAACAGCGGATAAATTGGGGCGTAATGGAACTCGCCCGATTTAATTAGGGATTAATGGTGGACACTTTGGATTTCACGGAAAACTTTCATATCGATTTCGTGCGGTGGAACTGCGGCCAAATAGCTGAGCTATGAGTGATAACGATCAGAGATTCCTCGGTCCAATTACTGGCGCATTGCGCTGTACGAAGGCACCTTGTTTTCAGGTGTGGGTAATAATGCCTGCAGTATTATATTAAATGCACTTGCGATCGTTTTATATACTGCGTAAGTAGACTACCAGGCGCGCAACCAACATTATGGCGAATATCGCAGACATGAAAGCAATTTAGAATCCAACAGTTGCAGATTTAGAAACCATGATGAACATGACACAAGTCGATTATTTCCTTTCACTTGGGAAAATATTTTTTCGCGAAATTAATTATTATAGTTTTCATTGTTAATAGACTCGCCATAATTTTGATTATTTATTATTATTATTATTATTGTTATTATTATTATTATTATTATCATTATTATTATTATTATTATTATTATTATTATTATTATTATTGCATCATACCGCGATGAAGCACAGATATAAGTAAAATTTGAAAGGCAGCTGTTAACTGTTCATTGTGGAATTAAGAGAGTGTTTGTAAAACACATTATGAATAATGCTACACAGTTTGCTGAGTAATGTTCAGAACATTGGAATAAAGATTTAACGCTTTTAAAAATCTCGTATTCGTGACGAACGATGATCGTTCATTCAAACAAATTTTGGCATCTCCTCGCAAAGGAATACGAATGAACCATTGTATAAAATACATAAAATGATGTTATCTAGTAAGGCACGAGCATGAGAAATGTGGGTGCTGTTCTAGACTTAACAAATGTCAATCTTTAGAAAACAAGAATTTCCTGGCACTGGTTGTGTAATGCAACAAAGATACGCAAGAAACCACTTAAAGCTCACTGTGTTTATTACAAATTCTTGGGAGAACGTCAAAGATTTCACTGCCCGCAACTCCAGCCCTCGGTCCGGAGGTTGTGCGCTTCAGTACAAGAACGCTGCGCTCGCCACCGCCGCCATCGCCACAGCGGGCGCGCGCGCGCGCAACCAAGTTTGCGTGGGAACGCGGAGTGCTTTCAAACGAATTTCTCCGCTCGCATTCTGTTTGTTCTGCTGCCGCGCGCCCGCGCTTCCAAATAGGCGGAATCGAATCGCGAGGCTCGCCTCCGGAGTTTGCCCCCCACCCCGCACCCCGTCCCCGGCGGGCGGGGAAGCAGGCAGCAGGGTCGGTTGGGAGCCCGAAGAGATGGGTGGAGAGATGGGGAAGGGGGGGCAGCGCGGGCGACAGGTGCGGCAGACGCGCGTCGCCAACGTGTGACAAGCGCGTCTCCGCTCGATACGTCAACGCCACGCCCCGCGCCAGTCGCTGCTGTCTCCTCGTCCCGGCCCGCCCTTGCCCGCCCCACCCTTGCCCGCCCTTCCACGCCCTTCCCCGCCCCGCCCCGCGCCGCAACACACAACGACGCCCTTGCTTCCTCCCTTCTCGGGATATTCGGCTCGGGCAGATATACAAAAATATTTGCCCGGCGCCGCGTCCGACAGTCGTCCGAAATCTGTGTATTAATACGTAAAGAGAAAACTTTTTATCCCTTTTTCAATATATTGTGCTCACGGAGGAGTATGAGATTTGGCGGATTCAAATCTCATACTCCTCCGAATTTATATGGAGGAGTGCAGAAAGCTAAAATTTGTATATAACGTGTTACAAATATATTAAATTAAATAAAAATGTGTCGCTTGCAGATGCAACCCGCAACACTGCATCACATTACTGTCGTGCGTAAGTCCAATACGATGATTTAGAGGCTTAAAACCAGGTTTTCGTCTCTCATAGGGAAACAGGTTTTGATTTCCTATACTGTAACCTACAAAATGAGATTTTATAGATGTTTTATTCCTAACTTAGCGTTTAAGAGAAAGATATCTGTATTCGCATTTACGTATGTATGTGCAAAGCATATTGATAACAGTATATACGAGTTCTGGATGGCTTGGTTCTGTTGGCGGTTGAGGTCACGAGACCAGTTTCCGTTGCGTTTCCCACTCATGCGGGGGAGGGGGAATCCAAACGAGTCCTCTGTTGGTGGGTCATTTATGTTAATTCAAAATAATGAGCTAAAATAATGCAAAAAAAATCAGTTATTGTGTTAAAGCTGATCCTGCTGAAAATACTTCATTTAAAACAAATTATCGTTTAAAAATTGAATAAAGGTTTAAAAATTAGAGTATTTCAGTATTAGGTACGAGTACAAAGTGCGAAATTTTTGCGTTAGTTCAGTTAATGACGCCTAAAGCAGATAGTGAAATAAGAATGCATTACTCTCAGGTAGAGATAAGAACTAATGTATTTTTAAGGATAGTTGTACCTTGAGTTAAATTATCCATTGGTATGTCATAGATTAAAAATCTGTGCTATTTTATCTTGGATGCAATTTACTGAAAGAGAGTGGCTTACCCTGTTTGTTCGTATTTCTGTATTATAATTAATAATTATAAAAATATATAAAATGTATGTAGTTTAAAAGCAAATTGTAAGTGAGTTTATGTACTTTTTCTCCTCATGGTGTGTTTGGGCTTTGCAGATAGCCTTGGTGGACCAGAATATTCGGCGAATAAAAATGTTATTAACCCCGAATAAAACAAAAGGCGAATTATATGAGGTTTGATAAATGAATACCATCATTTTAATACTCTCAAGAAGTAATTCCTCTACAGTTTTAGCCTTAGTCGTGTGAATGAAATATATGACCTTCTGAATGATTTCTTATTCTTTTCACAACGTGCATCTCAGAGCCATTGAACCACGCACTTCCTCTTCATCTTCTGATGAGGGCACACACGTTCGCGCTGATACAGAGCTGACGTGAGGCACACCTCTTACAACAAAATTCACATTCTTTTCGTTTTAACCCGAATTAAGTAAGAGTATATTTTCTCTCCAGTCGTATTTGTCAGTGTGCTTACATATTCTACTCCACGTATATACAGTCTTCTGAATGTTATGGAAGAAGAGAATTCTTTGATAATTTTTTTCCAGAAATGAAGCATTTCTCAAGAAAATTGCATAAACATTTAGTATTGCCTTTCTGCAAAACACACTAGTGAGACTTTTACACCCTAAATTAGGCCTTTCTTCATAGGTCGTTACCTCAGTTATAATTGTTTCAGGAATTTCTATTTATTTTCTATCATTCCACGGTCAGTAAATAATTGCTGTTAAAGTATAAATACTTAAGAAATAATTAAGCTTGTAAATATCACAGCAAAACTTGTATTAGTTCACTGTTTACTCTCAAAAACGCAAATCGCATTTTTAGAGATCCTTCCTTATTGACACGTGCGGCTGCTGTGCGTAGCGAACCACTGTGGGTCTCGCCGCGCCGCTCGCCACACTTCGTTGCACATTGCGAAAGTTGATATTTTCACGCCGACGATTCTCCGTCTGTCGCGAGTTTGGAAAATACGAGTGGATTTTTTCTCCAGTTTGTTTCGATGCTGAATAAGTCAGTTTTCGAAGCCATCGTTTCAACTTTGTTGGGGTTGTTCTAATATTTTGACGTTAGCGTACGTTTCATGTGGCTTGTTTGCCTCGAACTTAGGAAATACCTGAACCATTCGCTTCCCACACATTTTGTGAAGGGACGTGTTGAGAGCTAGTGTTGTTCCACTTTGCGTGATAACGTGCAGAGCTTCCAGATGAATTATCTGATCATATACTGTTTGCTTCGCACCCGCTCGCTTGCATACAAACATAAGTAGAAGTTACTCGCCGTTTGGCTTTTCGTGACTACACCATTAATCCGTTTTATCATTTTGGTAATGAGCAATGAGCTAACTCTGATGCTACTCTACATTATTCAGCAATTTATGTTCTCGGTTGTATTTTGTCTTGTGCTTGGTTTCGGATGCTTATTCGCAACTTCAGCGGCTGTTTGGAGTCGTAGGTTTTCTCTTCTACAAACTTTTAATTCATTTTTAACTTATTGCTTTGTCCACGTATATCATAAAATCTTGAATAGTCATGGTAAATATATGGTTGTATTAACAATGTTTTATAAATGAATGGCTTTTTGGAAATGTTTAGAACTCTTTCAACTATTCGTTCTTCTTCACATTACCTAATTTTTAGAGCAAATAAACATGACTAAAATGCTCATTCCTTTGTGGTCCAAAAACAATAATCATAATTCAAATTGTCTTTCGTTCTAATATCAAATTATCATAATATCATTCATTCTAATATTTTGTTGTATTTTTGTGGTTGTTACTAAATTAATTTTTCCATTACACCTCTTCTCTCTTTGCCTCTTCCGTTCGTTATCGTTATTTATTCGTGTTTTTACATTCGTTTTACTTTCCTTTTTTACCATTTCCATCTGACCTGCTTCTTCTGTCTTCCCGCCTCGCCGACTATCCGCCTTCTCTCCTTCTCTCTGTTTTTAAACAATACAAACGAATAAACTGTTCGTAGGATTACCCCCAAAATGGATATTTCCCAATTGATCTGACCGGACCCGAAGCCAAGTAGTTCTTAAAAATAAGTTATTTTATAATGCGCGCAAAATTGTTTTTTTCATGGTCGAATTTAATTTTTTTCTACATTTATATAAAAAGGTAGGTTCGCGAATTTTTATGCGCGTGTAAAGTAGAACATTTTTAATATCCATTAAAAAAGGCTGTTTCCAAGGCAAGCGTCTTGTTACTGTGTCACGCATGGCAAGAACGAAATAAATAGACTTATCCACATGCAACGCTATATACAACTACATGGGTCTTATATAGTACATATGGTGGCGGATTAAGAACACTGAAACTTATGGTGGTTCTACCAGACGCCGACCAAGAGATGAAACAGGTTACTGGCCACGAAAACACTTGCAATGGAGTATATAGGAAGGTCGTTTCATTCGCCTGGTAATTTTTTATGAAAGAGCGTGAATTGTTGTTAAGCATCGGTATTGTTAGAAAGAATGATTTTTATTTCGCAATTGATAACTTTTCAAACAAATGCGAAGCGTAGTCACTTATTGTCTACCAGATGAATGATTAAATTTAACGTGCAGCGTAGGATATGGATAAAAGTAGGTTTTGTGCTGTGATTAAACATTTTTATTTGAAGAGTTGTTCTGCAGCATAGATCAGAACCAAATTAGATGAAGAGCGTGTATGTAAACTCTGCGCCAGAATTCAAGATGCTCCACTTCTCGATAAATGAGTTCAAACGTGATCGCAGAAGCAGAAAAGATGAAGTGCGTTCCTGTCGGCCAGTTGAGGTCACCACACCGAAAACCATTCAAAATGTTCACTATGTGGTAATGAAAGATCGCAGAGTAAACGTGCGCGAGATAGCTGGTACTATTGGTATCTCAACTAAATGAGTGCACTTCATCTTGCACAAAAAACATATCATGAAAAAGCTGTGCGCAAGATTGCTCAAGTTGAACCAAAAACTGACTCGGAAGTACATTTCAAATTAGCATCTGGCAATGTTGAAGCAAAATCAGCAGGACTTTTGGTGCAAAATTGGTTTTACCGTAGATGGAACCTGGATCTGTCAAAGCACACCTGAAAACAAAAAAAACTCAAAACGGTGAATAAAGGCTAGTGAGAGTGCATCGAAGCAGGCGATGACAGTTTTGCCGGAAGAAAAGGTGATACCCACTTTTCGGATTATCAAAATATAATTCTTATAGATTAGTTGGAAAATATAGAACCATAACTGTTACGCTTCATTATTGGATCTTTTAAAACGGGAATTGATTGAAAAAACTACCATGATTGGCGCACAAGAAATTGCTGTTCCATCAAGGCAATTCTGCAGCCCACACTGTAGCAGTCACAATGGCAAACGTGCTTCTGTTGGAATTCGAATTGGCTGCTCTTCCATCATATTCATCAGATTCAGCCCTGAGTTACTACTTCCCATTCTCCGATTTGAAAATTTAACTGTATAGGCAGAATATTTTCATCAAATGACGAAGTGATAGCTTTGGCAATCGTGTATTTCGCAGTTTGACAAAATATAATACTCTTAAGGAATGAAAAATTTTTGAAAAAAGCTAGGCTAAATGTATAAAACTGAAAGGAGACTATGTTGAAAAATAAAGTGAGTTTTTTCCAAATAAAATTTTCTTTCTTTCTTTCTTTCTTTAATTTTTACCAAACTTATCAAACAACCCTCGTATGTGGGAAATACTAGGATCGGTTCCGCTAGTTTCGTAACATTATGAAACCATTAAAAATAATCGGAAATGCATGTGCTCTTGTAGCTTTAGTGGTTTATTATGCAGAGTTACGTAGTGTGATAAAGGGCTGGAGTTGCACGTGCTTGCCTACCTCATGTTTCATTTATGAATTTCTCTCAAATAATTCAATTTATAGCTTTTTGAAGAATTTGTCTTTGTGGTGTTTAACAGTGTCGGCTGGGACCCCAACAGACTGGACGTTGCATCTCCATCGAATGACGGAAATGTAATGTCCAAAATTCAAAATACGAACATGTAGATAAAAAATACGCAATCCAAATCAATTTTTGGATGCATAAACTAAGTGAAATAAAAGTCTATATTGAAACACTACTTACATAATTTTATGCGTTGGACATGTACACCTCCGCGCACGTGGTTCTATCTTTGATTTCCACTGGGCACTTAAATTCGACTCCAGTACATCGCAACAAGCACTATAGTTTCGACATCTTTCACACAAATAAACTAATTTTATTTCGAAAACTTCACTACCCTGATATATTTGGCAATAATGAAAGATCTTCGACACATTCGTATTCATAAGAATGTTGGCAAACCGCTGGCCAGCTGTAGCCACACAGGGACTTCCATCCAGAACGGCCATCTTTACACAAGAAACTCATCAAATGTACGTTTTGAATCAACAAACCTTATATCAAATGAAAACAAATTCTCCAAATATCATGAACAATGCATTGAATATCGTCAATAATTGACAAAAGTTGTCTACTTTTAATAACAAGCGAAAATCATAAAACTACGTTCCAGTGAGTTAGACGAAGACAGAGTATGGGTAATCCTCTGAGATTCCTTCCGTCGCCACGCAGCGCGATAGCTCCACCTGGCTGGTTGCCCAACCAAATGGCCGTATGTTCCCCGTGTTAAATCGGAAGTGCCAAAGAGTAAGCGCAGTAATACAGCGAAGAGCGTGGTGCAATTCCTGGCAAGACACCAGACACCGGAGAGAGCGCCAGTTGGACGCTCTTTGGTTTCAAAATTATTTCATATGCATAGGTATTTCAGCAATATCTTGAATTTTGAATGTTTTAAAAGGAAAATGTATAATCTTAAGATATTATGAGATCTTTTTCATTTTCCGGTGGTTGTGCAACAGTGCAATCTAAACAAGAGCAGCCACTGGTTAGAAAATTTAACACTTCCAAGTACTTCATTCTTAAACGATTGCTCTGCAAAGAAATGCTAAGAATTGTTTATTCTTACATATTTTATTTGAATTTACATACACAATTATTTCACAATTCATAATTAAGTCTTTATATACCTCAGTGAGTTTATTTTGAATCAATATGTTTATTTTATATAATGTATGAGTTGTGAATGTGGTTATGATCTAAAACATGCCCCAAGTCTGACGAAATACATTTCCAAATTATGCATCAACTTTTAAAATATCGAAAAAATCGTAGGAATATGAAAAAGTGTGTTTAAGCATTCTGTTTGAAATACAACCATTGCCATGCGTTTTATTTGGAAGGAATATTTTCCTCAATATTTTGTTTATATAAAGAAAAGTAGTTTTACTGCAAAAATTGATAAGTAAAACTTATCAATTTCTTAATTTGGAAGGAAATTTTCCTTCAATGTTTTGTTTATTTAAAGAAAAGTAGTTTTAATGCAGAAATTGATAAGTACCGACGTAATGTGTTTATCAGACAACATTAAAAATCTACGTTACAATTACCTACGAAAATATAGTTGCAATAACACACCAAAAGTAAAAACCAGTACATACATTAAAAAAACAAAATCTTTCATTCCACACACTTATTTACATCACATTTACTAACATTTCAAAAGTGATCAGAGATAGATAATGATACCTGGAATAGGATAGTTTCCAGAGTGAGCGTTCCCCTAAAACAAAAAGGGAATGAAAATTAATTTTTGTGCGACGCCCAATGTGAGGCGTGACGGCCCATTTTCTGCACTGCTGCCGCGCGCAGGCCGAGTGCGTAGCGTGGACCGGCGGCGGCGCCAACGCGAGCGCTGCAAAGTGCGTGTGCGTTCACACGCGTATTCCCATTTGCATCCTTTGAAAGCGGAGTCGAATCGATGGCCGCTCGGTTGAAATTCATAGCCTCTGTACGGTTTACAATTAGCGGCGCGAAAAAATTCGCGATCCCCGGATGAGGCGCTCGCGAGAAAGAGGAACAGCAACACCGCTGCCTTTCTCATTTTTTGCTCCTCCAATGTTCTGTTTTGAAATAACCCGTGCCGCCATTTTCCGTTGCTTTATTTTTCTCTCTTGCTGTTATACTATTCGGGTCTATTCTGAGTGGTATTCATGAGTTCTGAACTGAATTGCTATACCCTATCGTAAACTGTTTTATTCTGTTATGCTTTATGCCCATGTATTTTTTATTGCCCTATCGTAAGATGTTCTGCAGTTACCTGACTCCCATACATTACGCTACAATGGCGTTTCATATCTTTATTTGACCTCTTCACGTGCTTCGTTCGGGATTTTCTTGCAATTTCCCGTTGTATCCTTCTCTTCTATCATGTCTTACCATTCCCAATTACACCCTTCCCCACATGATCTATACATTTATGGTTTATTTTGCGCCCTGCATTTGCCATGTCTTATTCTGACTGTATTTATTCTGTACACCGGCTTACGTGGCTCAGAGCATCAATAGATTTCACTGCAGTGCTTCTGACCGGAATATCCTAGCTTTTGAGTCCCCACGGTGTCAGTGTTTTTGACACTAGCTAGATAGCCAGGTTTAATTCAGCCGTTGTCTGGAGGAGAATTCCAGTGTTAGGCTGCTCTGATCGGTAGTTTCCCGTGTTTTATTCCATCTATATCAGGCAAATGCCGGAGCAGTACCCTAGCAAACGGGCCGTAGACGCGCGCGATCTTTTCTCCCACTTCCTTGTCCCATTCTCACCCATTATTTACACACCCTTGCACACATACTCACACACTACACTACCACACGTTGGAAGGCCAGTCGGGAGCGTTGAGCTTGTCCCGACTGGAGCGGTTCCTCGCTAGTGCGAGATATCTCATTAGTAGAAGGTGGATTTTAATGAAATGTAATTTTGTTTCTTTTCACTCTAGAACAATGCCGTTTAGAATATAAATTCATTCTATGTTATGAGAAAAAGAATTGACCCATTATTATAGGTCATTATTTTGCATTTTTTGTCTGTTTCTATTAATAAGTCATTTTTTACCTTTTACGTCATTTTTAATGTATTTTTTGCTGTTTTAATTGATTTTAATGTCATTTTTAATAGTACTTTCTTCCAATAATATTTACGATATGCAACAAATGTTCTTCATAGAATTACTCAGTAGCCTCTTCGATTTGTTTGCTCAGAAATTGTTTTGGCAGCCGTTGTATGTAATTCCTGTGACGTACACGTATATCAGTGCAATTGCAGGTTCGACCGATTTCGGGAAAACTCAGACAGAGATTTCCTGGTAAAGAACAATTCAAACCAAACGTTTTCATCCGGAGTTCGCTCGAACTAATGGAAACAGCCTCGATTGCATCAGTAACCTCGAGATGCAACAGTCTGAGTTGTTCATCCGAACTGGTTTTGATAAGATTTTTTATATCATTTTTCTTTGGTTTTAGGGCATTTTAAAGTGTTTTAAGAGCATTTTATTGATAATTTTTGACAATGTTTTAGGTCATCAAAATCCACCCTCTACTGATTAGGGGAAAACCCTGCAAACCGCTGCGTATGTCGGCGCCGGGTCTCGACGTCCAGCGAGTGAAGATCTCCGAGCCACTTCCCACGATAAAACACGCATCACACTTATGGGACTAATGGTCTTATCGGTTGATACGCGCGTAATTATCGCGTAATCAATCATTCTTTACATGCTATGTTGGTGTTTGTTGTGTGCGGCTCTTCCCAGATCGCCCCCCTTCTCCAGCCCTTATCTCGCGCTTCGCTTCCCATTGCCCAGCTGACTGTGCGATCCACCCCGCCATCGAATCAGGGTCGCGTCCTGACCTGCCCTCGGCAGCCATCGCGGAAAGCAATTATGTGTTTCCCCCCCGAGTTGGTTGCGTTTCACAGAAACGGCAAATTCAATTGCATGGCTCACTTAGCTTTGCAAATGTAATTTTCGCTCGCTGCCCTCGGGATATGCGATGCCAAAAAAGGTAGAAAAAGATTTCATTTGTGCCGTCGGTTGGCAGCTGTTTTTTAGTGTGCGGTTGCGGGCGTGAGTTGGGTTGGTTTCCCACTGTCAGGGGCACAGACTGCGGCATCGAGGCGAAAATGATAGGCGGCGCGATGAGACGTTGTCAAATATCGAGGGTACTTAGTAGATGTGTACTTCTGCCAGCTCTTTGCTCGATGAACGGTTTATTTAATGAATCAAAAATACTTTTCTCTTTAAAATACTTTCTCTGTTGTTTGATTTTATTTCAGTATTTTATTAAAAAATAGGGGTCAAGTGATACGACCATTTTTATTCTGTGAATTTTCCGAATACCTAGTATTGACCTTGTGTATCTTCACTGTCATGTAAACCTGGCGAAGCACGAAAGAAGTAAAGTTAAATATTTACTGTTTTCCCAGACAAATGGAAGAAAGCACTGTGGTCGTCACAATAATACTGGTAACCATTTTACATTTTGTCGTTTCTAAAATACCTGCACTTCTTTCTTGCGACCAATGTTCAACCATTGACTATTTACATTGTCATCTAGTGTCCTACCCCAACGCTCACAATACAGTCGTTGAAGTCCGACTTCAGTGTAGGTCAGTCGCTGAAGTTTGAAACTAACGAAACAGGCCTCGAAGCTAAGAAATAGAGTGATTAGCATTAAAGCAAGTCACTTTTAATTATGAAACTGTGTATTAGTGTTTTATTTGCGTGCTCAATCAGTTGCAATTATTTCATGGGTACATAACATTTCATTAGTGTTCACATTTTTTCTTCCTGGGGCTTTTTACAGTTTTAGAGGGTGTCCATTTTAAGTATCGGTGCGAGGTACCACTATATCCCCCATAGAGACACACAATAACCTTTACACTAGACACGCTTGCGGGTTCATCGGTCTGTGGTCAGCAGACTCACATGACTTTCCGCGACATTACACATACACGAACGTCAAGGGAAAACAACCATGTCCACGGCGGGTCTCGAACCCGCGACCCTTTTTACATCCAGGCGCTGAATCTAGTCACCTCGGTCACCTCGGTCATTCAAATCGGCATTTCATTGACGTTCATTACCGCTACATTTCAATAATTACAAATCGTGCAGATGATTTCAAAGCAATTGTAATGGAGCTTAGGCAGTCGTAAAGAAAAAGATCTATCGGAGGAAAGCGCACTAACTCAAATATTTTCGCGTGTTTTTATAAAAATTATTTTTTATCGTTAAGTAACTCAGAAACACAGAAACAAATTCCGGCATGAAATGTTCACTCATAAGAACTTCCAATATTCTATTATTGCATAAAAAGTTAGTGCCTAAAAAATTAAGCATTCAACTACGTTTTAAGGGTAAAAATATAACTTAAAATTATCCAGAAATCAGAAGTTTAAAAATACACTCATATAGGTCTTCGTATACATTTTACATTTTGTGGATGTCTACTACAAGGTAATTGCATACGATTCGGGCATTCACCGAATCTAACACTCCTTGCTGCTTCAAACTTTTACAACGAAAATACTTCAAATCAAAATTTTGGGAAGTTGTATTTTTTTACAATAGGCTCCTGAAGTAAACAATTGTATTGTTTCATGTGTCTAAACGTTTGCAATTTACTCGATTTCTCGTTGATATATCTATTTCTACGGCAACAATTTTTTTTCTGTTTTTGTTCTAATGCCGGTTATTTCATCACGATTCAGAAAATGCTTCTGAATTCACAACATGAACACTCCATTAAGGATCTCTGATTCTTGTTATAAATTTTCTAGATGAATGGGATGTACCATACGAAGGTGGGTGAGCAGCTCATGTTTGGCCTTGAGGATGGGAATGAAGACGACATGTGGAAGAAAGGTTCACACACGGTCCGTTGCCCGTTTTCTAGGGTGCTGTTCCGGCATTCGCCTGAAAGTGCACAGGGACAGCAAGAGAGCAGAGCAGTCGGCTCACAAATTCGATTCCCGTTGATTGATTGATTAATTGATTCCGTGAAAGTCAACTGATAAGTTCATTAGTCGCGTAAGTGTAGTGCTTGTGTTTTCCTCGAGAGGTGTCGGTGATATTTCCCCGGTGGATGGTGAATTCCGGCGCCAACCTACTGCTGGCTAACCGAGTTTCCTTCAACCAGGTATCTCCCACCAACGGGGCACCGTCCCAGTCGAGACAAGCTCTATCACTAAGCTCTCGACCGGTCTCTCGGCATGTGTGGTAGTGTAGTGCATGCTAGTGTAAGTGTGTATGCAAGGGGTGAGGATAGGACAAGGAAGATCGCAAGCGGTTTGTGGCCCGTTTGTTAGGGTTCTGCCTCAAAATTCAGCTGGCGGTGATCGGAGAAACCACAGAAAATTAGAATAGCCGTCCGCTAGAATTCTTCTTCAGACAGCGACTGAAATCGACCTATCTACCTAGGGTCGAAATTCCTGCCGCCATCGGGACTCGAATCTACAACCTCCCGGTCCGAGACATTGCAGTGATCGATTCTGGCAGGTGCCACAAAATCGCCTATGTTAAACACAGGGGGCAAATTTCCGACGTTTGGCCTCCGCAGAAACGTAGAAAACAATTGCTTTTTTAACCTGTTCTTGTAAGATTGCTTAAATTGTCTGTCTCGGTGGTTTGAAAATTACGTCGTAAAATTTTAAAGCAATTTGGAGAGTTCAACTCTGCAAATGTCGTTCGTTAATTAGATCAATACTCGACGATGGGTCAAATTACTAGCAGCACATAATATTTTGTTACAAACCGTATCTAACTTTTCTTGTACATAACGTAAGTTTGTAACGTTATGTTTACGTAACTTTTCTTGTACATAAGTGACTCATATTTGCTGTGCGAGCAATCAATCTGTTGAATGTCGGTCTATGGAAATCAGTCAACGGTCCGTCGTATAACGCGAGGAAGCGTGTGAATGTAAGATAGTAATTAGGGAAGCAAAGATAGCGAGTGTTTTTTGTTCGATTTTTAATGAGTTTTTAAATACAAAGAATAGAGAGCATATAAACAAGCAATGACAATCAATCGTCTGACAAACGTGACTCTTTTAAAAAAATCAGTGATGTAATTAGTGTGATGCACATCAATTTTAATGTAATTAGTGTGATGTAAACCAATACAACAGACATGTACAGATCTTGGTAAATAAAAGAAATTTCAATTACATTCTCAGACACCCGTTTAATTCTGTGTTCACAGTCAATAGTGATTCGATTGTTACAGAATTTGTAAACATCTCTTATTTAATTGGTTTTGGAAAATGTGTACTGAACTACATGAAACAATATTTTTGGTATTTTTAGTTTTCCGTATAATGCATATGAAATACTTTTTCGTTGTAACTCTTTCTTTTGCGCAATGTTATCGCACGGATTCAGCTGGTGTATTATGTCTCGTCACATGCATGCCCCTGTCTTTGTCATTCTCCTGTGAAATTCTTCGCCAGGAAGGGTTTGCCCTGGCACCGGAGCGGAATCATGACTCCTCCATAAGCGCGCGAAGTACGTAGCCGGGAGTACGTGGGCGCTGGCGTCACTTGACGCCCATTTCTCTCAGGGACTCCGTATTTCTGGGCGGGACTTGCGTTGCAAGGCTCTCTCGTTGCCGTAGCAACGAGACTTTATTGCCGTCGGAGTGTCCTCCCAGTGTATGGCTCCGTTCATTGCATTCTACGCCTTCACGATACAGCTGGGTGTCCTTGCACTAGGTAAGATGACAGATAAAAATATCGTGGAAAAGATAGGAGTTCTAAACTTGAAGTTCCTGCCATTGCTACCAAAATTTGTAATGTAACTAACGAACTTAAAGGAAAATAAAGTGGAATGTAATTAAAAATGCGTTTATTTTCTCGGCTGTACATACTATTCAGGAAAAGTATTAAACCATCTTGAAAGTGAATAACTGATCGATGTGTTCCTGAACGAGTCAATACAATTGTTTAAAAGGAGAAAAAATATTGGAATCACTCCGCCCGTGAACTTAAGATGGAAAGACATACAATCTTCGCTTTATTGAAAACAACTTGAGTCGACGAAAGATTTAGGTTTGCCATGCATCCCCTTGTTTTGAATTAAAAAATTATATCTTGAGTTAAGCTGAGTCATCGTTTTCGGCTCAAAAAAGTAGATTCTACATTGAGATAAAACTTAATAAGACTTTACCTTGATGGAACTAAATTTATTTTAGTCGATTCACCCAAGTAACATTTGAAGAACGTGCTTAAATTTCCCTCATTTTTGCATTTGTTCTCGCGCTCCTTTCAAGTCTAAGGTTGTATCGTATGTTCTGTCTACCTGATGAGGCTGGCTCGTCGTCCAGACGCCATGACGGTGCGTGGAAGCTTCCCCCATTCCTTCATTTGATATGACCTTCGAGTCTTTAAACTCAATGTGTTCTTACTATTTTGGTATATTATTATTCTTCCTTTTAATGTATAGATAATCACACATACATAAACATATTTTCTATATAGTTAAATACACGGGTTACAGAGTTTCAGAAACCTTTCGTTTTCAACTTCAGGTAAACGAGTTCATATTTATACTAAATGATGATTTTCGGTTTGTACAATTTACGTTGGTTATAAAATATCAAGACAGAATAAAATTAACTAGTAAAAATTTGTTACATGAAATAAACAAAGAAGAAATCATAAAACAAATAAAAAGTGAGAAACCCAACTGGAAAATGGTTACAATTGTTAAAATAAATTCGTCTTCAAATGTACATATGTCGCAATTCTCTTGGGTTATAGCAGAATAAAAACTATGCCGAGGGTGTTAATGGCATGCCATGTCATTATTGAAGTTCACTCAGCGAGTGAAAAGAAAAGAAAGGAAAGAAGAAACTGAAGAAAATGGAGGGTGAGGGGGGGGCAGAGAAATGGTAGGAGTTCGATGGAGCATCGCTGGGAAGAAATCGTTAGACCAGAAAGAAATTAAAAGCAGAAGAGAACAGTCCTTATTTATCTTTAGCAAAACTTATATTCATGTCTTTTCAATTTTGTGTGTATATGTTCGTACATATTTACTTACCTGTTCTTCTATTCCTTTGAAGTGACGTTCACGGCCCTCTAACGGTGTGGTCTGCTGTTATGGGAATACATGACCGCACCTACCCAGCGCCTGCTTCGGCTCAGAGGCCCGTCTGCTCGTGACATAGCACAGGTCCAACTCAGTTTCCGGCGAGGAGACAGCCCATATTGGAATGGCGCTCTCGAGGTTGAAAGCGTACATGTTTAATACACCCTTCTCATACGTCAGCTGGGCAGGCCAGGACAGATCAGAGCAAAGGGGATGTACGGTGGGTGGGAATATCCATCGTGCCGCAACTCAATATTCATCCATGACCGAGCGGGTTTCGAACCCACAGTCTTCTCTCCAAGATCGCCGTCGCCCTGCCGTTTGAGGGATTTTGACCGTCCGGGACGGCAATGACCCTACATATTAATCTCTTAAGAAGAGTTTTAAAAACCACTTAAAACTACTTGCAAAAATCACTGTTACTAACGTGTGCATTTTATTAAATCAAGTATGCAAGTATATCAATACAAATGAAATTGGAGTGTCTACGATTTTCAAAAATCACTGTGTTTTTCTAACTTCATATTTATTTAGTGATACGACAACCGAGTCAATTGTTATTACGATTTTATCTATTTTTTTTGGGACTATTCTCTGCTACGACTAAGCCGATTTCAATTGGATTTACATTGAAAAGTAAGAGTATATTGCCTAGCAGAACATTGGTTGTTTTTTCAAATAATTATTTTCAAAGTTAATTTCGAAATATTACGATATCTAATATTAAAATGTAGATACGTTTAAAAACTAATCTGTATACATTTATTTAAAAAGACAATATTTGTTATTTTAAACATATACACTTTAATTACTATCTCAATGAAATTTTGTGTACATGACATTCAAAACAAGAGAGCTATTTCTATCTACTACTAATTACAATAGATTTCGTAAAAACTATCTTTCCTTTCCTATCCCTAAGGTTAATGTGAACTCTCCGATTTTCGTGTATATCTCGAAAACGGAGAGAAAATCCATTAAAATTAATAAACATTTACGAAAGCCTAAAAAATTGTCTACTAAATGGATTTTGATTCATTTCCATAATGTAATTATGAGTAGATTGTGAGTAATTGAAGGTCTAAATCGTTCCTAGAAGTTTGCCAGTATACAACAATACGTATTTTTAAAGGTACCCATAGCAACGATGGTGGTTAATACGATCAACGCAAATATGGTTGCGTGGGACAGGCAAGGGCGGGGCCAGGCGAGGCGAAGTGAGGCGCGGCAGGTCATTCCCTCCCCCCCACTATATTTCGAGGATGTTATATGGTTCAGTTTTTACAACTTTATCAAGTGCATTGGAGTCTTAAAAGTAAATTATGACCAATTACGTACAGCTAAAACAATGGTTGAGGGAACCTATTAAGACCCCTCTGTTTAATTCATTTTGGAGAACAATTTGAGGAATATGTGAAATGGATATTTGTTTATTTTTTAATTCTTGTATTGTGGTTTGGGTTTTTCCACAACGTGAATTCGGGTAGTGATCTAATTTGCGTAAGGTTTATATAAAAGTTTCAGGAGAGGTGTGTGATGTGATGGGATAATTGCATTAAGTTGAATACGATATGTAGTTTGTTTGTAATATACCGTGCAGAGTTTGGTATTGTCCTTAAATATTAATTTTGGATACTTTGCATTTTGTTAAGGTTTGTTTTGGATGCATCTAACCATAACTGAGAGGCGTTCAGCATCAGAGGTTTTACTATAGTTTTAAATAATATAAGAGCAGTATTGTATGGCTGTCTCTGATTGAGAGGTTTGAGTTGGTGTAATTTATTTTGAACTTAGTTAATTTTGATGTCGACATGTTGTGTCGAATTAAGGCGTAGGATTCACTCCTTTTGCTGAACCGGAGATGATTTTAATTGGTAAGACCCAGACAACGTAGGGTACTTTAGCTAGTACAATCTGTAATAGAATATACAGTGAAGGAGCTGTTCAGAGTTCAACGACTGAACCCGTCTCTTCGAAGAGAATTCTCAAAGGAAACAAAAAGCAGCCAGATGATGCACTCAACTCGAATGAGCTCAGAGTGTGGCACTTCATCGAGGAAAGGGATGGGTACACACGCATCGGATGCGCTGCGCTCTTCGACGGCGCCCCCTCTTCCTGGCTCTCCGCCTGCGAACTCCCATCCTCCCTGCTCGTGGTTTTTCCAGCCTGTTCTCCTCCTTCTCCGCCCACGTCCTGCCCCACGCTATGCTCACTCCGCCCCGCCCTATTACTTCCTTTGTCTTACCCTACTCAAATGTCTTTCCCTCTCCTCTCTTGCTTCTGTGCTTGCTTGATCGTGTTTGTTCTCGTCCTCTCCGTCCTCCACCCCGTTTCCCCTCTTCGTCCAACCAACGCAACATCTCTTCTCGTTTAACTTCAAACACCGCTCTCCACTCTCTACCGCTCTCCTTCCTCCCTCTTCTTCCTCCCACTCCTTCCACTCTTCCCCTCCACCATTCTCCTCCCCTGCAACCACTCCTCTCTCCCGATTACTCCCTCCTCCCACTAACCTGTTTCTATCACTCACCTCTCCTCTCCGCATACCCCTCTCCGCTCTCCTCCTCTCCCACTCTACTCCTACCCCGCTGTCCTACCCCGCTCTCCTCCTCTCCCGCTCTCCTCCTCTCCCGCTCTCCTCCTCTCCCGCTCTCCTCCTCTCCCGCTCTCCTCCTCTCCCGCTCTCCTCTCTTGCTCTCTTCTCTCACTCTCCTCTCTCGCTCTTTTCCTCCCCACCCTCCGCCTCTTCCGCTCTCCTCCTCCCCCGCCCTACGTCTCCACCACCTGTCTCCGCCCACGCTCTCCTCTTCCTCCTCCCAACTCCTTCTCCCTCACCTGCCTCTTCCCCTTGCTTCCTCTTCCCCCGCTCTCCTCCCCCCGCTCTCCTCCCCCCGCTCTCCTCCCCCCGCTCTCCTCCCCCCGCTCTCCTCCATCCCCGCTCTCGTCCTTGCCCGCTCTCGTCCTTGCCCACTCTCCCGGTCTCCCTCCTCTCCAGCCCTTATCATTCTAGTATTTTTTTTAAAAACAGTCACTCGACCTCTACTCCAACATTCATCTTTTTTCGGATTCGTCGTGGGCTCATTACTCCATTGCCAGATGCCTCCACCCACCTACTCCCACTACACAACCGCATCCGTCTCACCCCCGCGCCCGACGACAAGTAGTGTGCCAATTTGCGGATCGGCGAAGTAAATACGCGCGCCGCCGCCCCAGCCGCCAACGCGCTGTCTGCTTTCGCCGCGTGTCGCTCTTCTGTTTGTTGCGCTCCGCGCGATTCGTCGGAAATGAGATTGCAAATAGAGCAGGTTCCGCCGAGCACGTTGTTTCCGGGACAGGACCCCGGCCAAATGTGTTTCTGATCGCTTGCGAAGAATCGCGACGCGGTGAGGTCGTTGTATGATATGAAAACACGGGAATTCACTTCACAATGCGAAACACAGTACAATGTAGTAATTTCGAAGTTTGGTAAGCATTATCTCGAACTAGTGGATAGAACCTCATTATCGATGAAATAATCGTCATCATTCAATGTTCATTATTTATAGGAATTAGTTTTTATCCTACACTCCAGTGTAACTTACGTATACTTTTTATCTTCATTCTTTGAATAATTAATCAATTGTGTATTTAGTGAAACACAAGTCGTTACGTGTAATCAATTCGTCGATATAATCAGTTGTTAATTAGTGAAACACAAGTCTTTATATACAAGCTTATACACCTATACACTTTAATTATTAAAATCAATCCAAATAAATTAAGTATGACGTAAATGATAGATAGTTTGGTTGCAAAAAGAAACGACTACAATTTGATTATATTATGCTTAAAGGTGGTTGTTCCTTTACACTCACGACGTAAAATGCTGTGTTAAAATTCAGTTTGGAGGCAATTTCAACTTGTAATACATTTTAAGTTTATTCTAACACAGTTTATGTGACTGTAGTTTCTTTGTAATCTCAGGTAAGAGAAAAGCAGCATTGTTTAACTTTAATAAGAAAAGTGCTATCTACTCTCGTAATATCTTTCCTCGCCGATCCAATGAAAGGTAATCTCGCTCCTGTAGGGAAGTGAGCGTGCGCCTCATCGCTGCAGGCAACACGTAACAAAAGAGGCATCCCCGAAAGGTGCCGAGTCATATCTCCCTTCACTCTCGCTCTCGCGAAGTTTCAAGGAAGTACCGAATAGCAAAAAAGACAATTTCCATGTAATAGCCAACGCATATATCGGAACTTTTCTTGACGAAAGCTGACATTTTCCTCTCATACTTTTCATTTTATTGCCGTTGTTCGATTTCTCGCATCTGTTACTTCGATCTGAGTAAAGTTACGAGAGAGAAAGAGAATAAAAAAATCGTAAAAGTTCAATTTGTACGCAGCGAAACGAGTGATTTGGAAGGTTTGTGCATTAAAAGTTAAAGCGCTAGTGTCGTAAGGTAAAGGAACTTCGAAAAGCACTTTTTTATTTTAATTATATCAACTTTATACCATATCATCCTTTTGCAGATATTTAATATGTATTATACCCTATTATATAAGGATATTCAAAATGTCCCATGCTCATTTTTCACGATTAAATTTACAGGACACTTTCTTACGTTTTATTCTTTCTTGAAAATTGAACTTTTTACGAGATTTGATTAATTCATTGAATCGTACTTTTTTATATTATCAGGTATTTACAAGGCTGTTCCGCTCGTGAAATGAATACCAGTAGCATTTAACATTATATCTACCGAGCTCCAACCAAGGCGGAGTATCAAACCATAATATACTTCGCTTAAAACATTAACTCCGTTGACACTTTGTCAGCTGTGACGGTTCATCCAGCGTGAACGTCACTTTAGGGACGACTCTGCTGTGACGTTCAAACTGCCGTTTGGAAGACAGCGTCGCCGCTGACGAAGTGTCAACGGAGTTAATGTTTTAAATCAAGTACACATTTTTTTACAGCTTTTGTTTTCCTCCGCCTCATTGCTAGAAAATCATGGCCTGTGATGCATCAGTCATAAGAGGCGCGTGTGTGCGTGTTGAATAATGAACATAGTGTATCACTACAATTTTTAGCCGGAGTAGATGCCGCATTCACGAGACGTTGAAGGGCGCGAATAAAAAACATACAATATTAGACGCATTGTGAAACACACTTGGATTAATTTAATTCGCAAAATAGTCTTATTCATTACGTCTCGTGAATTGCAAATTTCTAGAAACGTTATCTCGTCATTGTGCAACTCAAAGGTTTATGGGAAATTTAAAATGCACTCGTTGATAATTATTACCTATGATTTTCATAGGATAATAATGTCGTCGTTTACGTCTTTCTTAGGTACGGTTTCGAAGAACACATAAGAAGTAATATTTTAAAAGGAGACACGCCAAGCTCCAGACACAAGTGTAACGTTTCTTTACTGCGAACATATTTTGCATTCACTTGTTATTTGTCTATTTTCTTAATAATTAACTTCAGATTTATTCTCCATTCTTCGTACTCTTGGTTACATGAAATTTTATTAACTTAATTTTATCATATTCGTTTCTTTCAGTTTACTAAGTATCATAAGAAGAGTTTTTGGTAATTTCCTTCATCTTTTCAACACAGAAGTTCATAACATTGTAGATATTCCCTCTCTAAGGAATCTTTTAAAGAAAAAATCTTTTAAAATATTCATTATTTTTGAACTTGAGTTTCTTAATTGTCTTACAATGTTTACATACAACATCACAATTCTCGATTTATTTGAATCTCCTCGCGTGTTCTTCAGATAATGGCCACGATATTGCATCATAAGTAATTACACTGTCTGTTTTATATACTTTTATTTTCGTGTATTTTTTTTTTATTTCGTTCTCCTTGTACTTATATAATTTTGTAATTTCCATATCTTGCCTGGTTCTTTCTCTAACATAAATGATCGTTTGTCCCGTTTTTGTGAAGATAGTCCCAAACATTTTAAAGGTATATCTTTTATATTTTACTAACATATTACAGTATTATTAAATGAATTATATTTATATATTAAGTTGTGTGATTAAAATACCTGAAAGACCTACAGAACACTATAATATTTTCAGACGTTTGTTGTGGTTTAGGCCCATCCTTACTGTTATCGTTAACCTTTATTTGATTTTTCCTTTTTGTTTTAGAATAACGATTGTGACGGCGTTGTTCTTAAGCATAATTCATTAATGCGACAGTGCTTTTGTGCGCGTGCTTCACTATGCTACAACTTGTAACTTTCTGATTCTATAGTAAAACCCTCATCTAACTTTGTTAACAGAGAACTCGACATTGATGGTGGGAAGTTTATAATGACTTTAGTTTATTGGGGCAAACGTTGAATAATACAAAGTGTAGTTGCTGACTCTGAAGTGAAACGAATACGTATTTACTACACCATATATTTGTGTATTGTACAATGTATTATATTATATGTACAGTATTGTATGTATTTATGAATATTGCAAATTAATAGTAGCATAATTAACATTTCAGTAAAAAACTAATCCTCCAGTGTAATATAAACATTTTTGTTGTAGATACCACCTGAATAGCGGAACAACTGAGGCTTCTTCGGCTTGGATTGGCATCGGTAAGATGACTTGAACTATACCCATATGTTTATAGACACTTCAATGAGGAATTTGTTTGCTAATAAAAATATAACACTGACTACAGGAATGTGATTACTTTGGGACATATGTCTTCATTTTTACTCATCAGACGATCTTCAAATGATCATAGCTGCATTAGTAATATACACTTTGAAGCACTAACAACATGTTATTTTTATTTCTTTGAGATAAATTTGCAATAATTGTGTGTTTATTTCAACATAACCAACATCTTGTATAAGAAAACGTGTAGAATTATTTAGAAATGTTATTTTTGAGATTTCAAAAATACAAGTTTAGGCGAAGTTAAAATAGTGGTACTACAACTGCACATTTTGCGATAGTATCCTTCTATTATCCAACGAGTCCTTTAGAAGATCCTTTACGTATATGTTCTGTGGTATCTTTCGACCATCTCATGAAACACTCGATTCAGCTAAAGAAGCGATTAATATTCGAATTTGCAATTTTCTTGTGTTTGACATTTTCAAAACTTCACAGGTGATTAAAATCGTCCTTGTGTCATATAAGTGCATTTTGCTGTACTCCAGGAATTAAAAAAATGTTACCCTGACAATGAATGATAAGAATCGAAACCCGTCCTTCAGAATGGTAGTTCCGAGCTGTAGCTGTCAGGCTACGGCCTCCGAATAACAGAAGATTCCATAATTGAAGACTCAAGAACCCAAGAGCATTGACGAAAGTAACCAAGTTATTTCAATTTAATTCAAAATTGCTCCAGATGTTTCGAAAAGAAGTATATGAAATTATTTAAAGACCTAATATTGAGAAATAGATGACATTGAGAAAGAAATCTCGAACTTGAATATTTAATGGATTAGAACAGGTTAAAAAATAAACTTTTACAATTTTTAAAATTCAAAATATTTTAATGAAAATAGGAGCGAAGTTAAACTAGTGGTGCTACAACTGTACGTATTGCGATAGTACCCTTCTATTATCCAATTATTCCTTTATTGGATCCTCTACGTATATATTCTGTGGTATCCTTCGACCATCTTGTGAAACATTGATTTCAGCAAAATAAGCTTCATTTGAGAAAAAAATTGGATCTGTATTTTAGAAAATCTTATTTAATTTATTATAAAAATTGTCACAATGTCACTCAAACTTTTGCGAAAACTAATCATATTTTTAAAACATGGACATTCTGATTTGAATACGTGACATTATTTAAATATATAATTTTGGAGATTGGTTTTCGTTAAGAAAAAACTACCGGCTGAGTTTAGCTCAGAGTTAGAATTGTCACTGTCACTGCAACGACTCTCACCGCTTGGTCTAAGAGTTCGAGCCCTAACGGCGGATTTTTGGCACTAGCTAAACGGTGTTCCACCAACTACCGGCCACCCCCTAACTTCTATACGGCTTACGGCATGGGTATACAGTTTTCTCTCAACAATTCGGGATCATGGTGCAAGAAATATACCGTAGCAGCATTGTTTGAAATATTTTTAATTTCGAGAAATTTAATATTCTTTGAATTTTTAAATGGAACTATATATTTTTCTCATCAGCAGTGGATAGATCATAAAAAAGAGAAATTCAATGATGTATCATATTTTAGTATTTTGATAGAAATTTTAGTATAAAAGTAGGCTTTCTGACGTGATTTTAAATTAAATTGACATTATTTCCTTTAGTAATCCTTGAAACTGTCGCCTTTGGGGAAGGTCGCCTTCCGTTTGCGGCGTGGCGCGCCGTCCATAACAGGCTCGGCGCCGCGAAGACAATCTTCCTCAAAGACGACAGTTGCAAGGGGAAATATTGTCCGTTAATTTAAAATCACTTGTTAGAAAGTCTATTTTTATACAAAAATTTGTTGCAAAATTCTAACATATGATACATCATTGGATTTTTCTTTTCATGATTTATCCATTGCTGGCGAGAAAAATGTATTATTCCATTTAAAAACGCAAAAATAATTAAATATCTATAAAACTAAAAATATTACGAACAATGTTCATACAGAATATTATTTGCCACTTGATTCTGCATTGTTGAGCGAAATCTACATTTGGATAACGCAAACCGTTTAGAAGTAAAGTGAATGGCCCACAGATGATGGGACATCCTGTATAATTAGATCAAATTCAGCCGCTATGTGGAGGACTATTCTAGCGGACGGCTGTTCTGATCGGTAGTTTTCCGTTACTTCTACTATCAGTACTAGGCGAATGTCGGAGCAATACCCTAATAAACGGGTCACGGGCCGCGCGGATCTTTCGAAAGAAAGTCTTCTATGTCTTATCCTCTCTCTTCGCAAATACTTACATTTACACGTACATACAGTTACATTTATACTAACATACTTACCACACACGTCGAGAGACCAGAGCTTGACCCGGCTGGGGTGGTGTCCTGCTGGGGAGAGATACCTGGAGGTATTCCAGAGATATTCTGGGGAACTCTAACGTATAATGTTTCAAAGAACTGCGAGACGAAACAGCAGATGATTTCATATTATGACATAAGAAAGAACAAAGATAATTTCTCGTTTTCTTTATTTATAACTCGCAGTGTAATAGCAAGTATCCCAAAGTATAATACTATACAACAAATGACCAACGTATTCCTTGGTTATCGCTTTACCGTTCTTCTTGATTGCATTTAGATCGATGTATCTCAGGAATTCGGAACACAGTCGCGTCGATCACTGACCTCAATAATTCGGACAAAGGCGTTTATTCAATACCTGAAAATTCGATTGCTTTATATGAGCAGAGGCGGTAACTATACTTGTGTATCGAAAATATCGTTGAATCAGTACCGAAAGCATTAGATTGCCGTGAGAAAATAATTGTACTCTTATCATGTTAACATAGTGTTATGAAACTCTAAATTTGCAATAATGAACAATTATTAAAAATATCCGGAAGTGGTTGTAAAACCTTGAATAATTTCATGTATTTTTAAAAAATACATTGAAATCAATTAAAATGGAAGTCTGATTGATTTATTCGATTATTTGACAAGAAATTGCAATGTTGTTGATTTCGAACTAATAAAACGTTAATATTTTTCGAAACACTTCTAAAACTATCCATTAACTTAGTTCTTTGGATTAAAGAAATAGCATGTTAAAATATTAAAATTATTTTTTCTGTCTGCATTTCTGTAGTTTTGTGTCTGTATATTAAATATTATGTTCATTACGATTCTAATACGGCAAAAGCAGCTTGTCAGCTTTGCTTACATTTCTCGAGACACTGCAAAGAAATTTTTTTTCTGAAGGTCCGCTCGTGCTATTTTTGGCGTCGACAGCAAATGGCACGTCGCGTCAAGTACGGCAACATTCCTCGTGGTGGGCCGCTGGCCGCCTCGTCCCTCGCCCCGGGCGGCGTGTCGTGCCGTTCGCGTGCCTTGCTTTCCTCTGCCTCGACGTAACGCGGACGCTTCTTGGCAGGCGGATGACCGTGGCTTCCATTCACGGACGGCTTTCTCTTACGACGCCCGCCGCCGCCGCCATCCCTTTCACTCTCAAGGCGAGCAGCGCAACGGGCGCCCGACGACGCGGTGGCTGTGGTGGGGGGGGGGTGGCGGCGGGGCAATGGCAACAGCGGGGGCGAGGGCGGGGACTGTGAGTGTGGTGGGGGCGGTGGCGAGGGGCGAAGGCGGGGCAACAGCGGTGCAGTGGCAGCGGCGGCGGGGGGCGGGGGCGGAAGCTGTGGGCGGGGTGATGACTGTGGCGGGGGCGGGGCAATGGCAACAGCGGGGCCGCGGGCTGTGGGTGTGGCGGGGGCAGAGGCGAGGGGCGAGGGTGGGGCAATAGTGGTGCGGTCGCAGCCGGGGGGGTGATGGCGGTGGCGGCAGGGTGGGATGGCGGCGGTAGCAGTGGTGTTGGCGGTGTGGAGGCGGTACGACGGTGGCGGGGTCGGTGGCGGGGACGGTGGTGGTGGTGGCGTCGGCGGCTGCCGCCTGCAACGACACGTCGACCCACCGCGCCGTGCCGTTTGACCTCAAAAGCTGCTCCCACGTTCGCTCGATGCTTCGCTCCGTGCTCGTCTCGGAATTTCTCCCGTTTTTAATAACATGTGCACTGCGGGGCTTGAGCAATATGAATTTTAGCTCGACGTTTACGCACTTTCTGAGGAGCCTGCTTTCTCCCGTCGTGACCTAACTTGGCAGTTGTGTTAAATTGGTGTGCGTCGTGTAATGCGCTGAGGTAAGAGTGAGATGATGATGTGGTTTGAAGAGATGGTCATTCGGTCTCGAACCTTGTCTTGCATAACTGAGAATATAAATAGTGTCTTCTTAGTATTTTGTAACGTACAAAGAAATATAGACAGAACACATTTTATTAATGTAAAAAGTTTGTGGATTCTTCAACTCCTTAGAAGACAGTAACAATTTTCCACTTATAATGTAGTTTACAAAGGTAATAGTTCTCAACTGTTTTCAGAGTCATTTAGAATTTTAGCATAATTATATAAAAATATTTCTCTGTGTCAATTTAAAAAATGCCAGTTACAATTCAGATATGTTCGAATATTAGATTTTTGACCTTTCTGCAACCCTGCTATCACTTCCTTCCGTTTAAAATTGATGAGATCAATGGTGTCCAATAAAACCTGTGAATTTCGTGAATGCGAAACTGTTCAAATTTCGTAGGATGTGTCGCCCAAAAAATGAAGTTTAAAATCTTATGTAGACTTCTATCAAGTTAGTTGTATGAAAAGGGTAATATCTAAAAAAATATTATGAATTTTAATTTTCTTACAAAAACTTTATTAAAAATCTTATCATAAAAATCTTTACAAAATTCACTTGTGTATTAATATTGAGCTGAAAAAGAGGCATATGAGTTTTATGGTTGTCTAACTAGGCAGTGGTATGTAAAAAGAATTAGTGCAATCTAAACAAAAGTACCCGTACAATTGTAATGATATTTTGTGCTGTATTTACACAACTTACGAAGATCGTTAAATAGAAACTGAAGAGAAAAGTAAATTTTCTCCAACAGCAGAGATTCAGAGTAACTAAAACGTTCTACTTAAGAAATTAAAACGAAATTTGGAAAATGTTTTAGCTTGTTTGTTTATAGAAATAAAAGTGAAAACTTTCATACATGCGAATAGATGAAAATTATGGAAAATGACAATTGATAAAACTTGTGAGGACAGTATAAACATAAGTACAATTTCCATAGAGCCATTGGTGACCTTACGTACTTCTAAACATTTGAGTCGCGATTGCTTTCACGACAAGCAAACGCGTTGAATGCTAAATACTTTTTGTGAAGAAGAGAGTAACTTATTGAGTATTCCGTGCTGTGACACTTCTTCTTTCAGTCAAGGTATTACGAAATAGTTCGGTAGTGTCAAAATGATCCATTCATGCAGCTTCCGTTGCTTGTCGATGCTCTATTAAATTTGTCGAAGCCACGGATTGAATATTTACCGAGACTCCGTTTTTTTCGGATTAATATTTCCAAGTAATATTTCGAAGAGACGAATGAATTCATCTCGAAAATATTTTGAACCATACGCGGACTTCTCGAAGAATAGGAACAGGTGTGGAAAGTGTCGAAATGTTCGTCTAGATTCGAATGAAGGAGGCTGGATTGTACATGTACAGTTAGTAACAGTTTTGTTTGTACAATCCATAATTTGCTCGAAAATCTTTTAATTTTAAGTGGAAAATTGATACAAACGCAAAAATATTGCAAGATAACTGAATTATTCCTGTAAAATAACTTAGTACGCCTTTGTCGCTCGGGAACTAGCCGCTAGGAAGGTTCCCCAGCGACTGAATGTGCTGCTGAATTTCAAATTCAAGGCCATTTCGTCTAGATGTACAAAGTTACATTTTATTTAACTGGAATTATTCAGTTATTACGTAATATTTTTGCATTTGTATCAATTTTCCACTTAAAATTAAATATATTCGAGCAAATTATGGACTGTACAAACCAGACTGTTACCGACTGTACGTCGAGGGCATCTATTCGCTCGCCTTGTCCGTCTGCGTGGAGTAGTTGCACTGGTCGGGGTCTGCGGCGCAGTCGTCGGCCGCGACGGGCGCCTGCGTGTCGGGGACGAAGGGCGCCTGCGCCGCCGTGGGGGCTTGGGCCTGGGGCGCGGGGGCCTGCGAGGCCTGGGCCACCGTGGGGAAGAAGACCTGCGCCGGTGTACGCGCCGTGGTGCGCGCCGGGGTGCGCGGGGCGCCGTGGCACGCGCCGCCGGGCGCCAGCAGGCGCGACGTGGCGACGAGGGCGCGCTGGGCCACGCCCCTCGCGCAGTGCGCCTGGCCGAACACGTCGAACAGCACGTCGTCGCCCGCGCACAGCGTGCTCTGCAGCTCCCAGAGCGCGCGGCAGCGCTGCTCGCGCGCCACCCACACGCGGCCCGGCGGGCAGCGCGCCTGCGCGCACACGGGCTCCAGCACGGCGGACGCGTCGAAGGCCTTCTTGTCCGCCACCACCCACCCCAGCGTGCCGCACGACTCGAACAGCGAGTAGCAGCTGTCCGACTGGCGGTGGTACAGCTTGTCCACGCTGAAGCAGCGCACGTCGCCGTCGGAGCACGCCATCTTGGCGCCGCCCAGCGGCGCGCGCACGTCCTGCGGCTGGTCGTCGTCCAGCAGCAGGTAGTCGAGGTTGGGCGCGTAGCACAGGCCCGGCACCGCCGGCTGCACCACCACCGTCTGCGCGCGCAGGCACTCCTGCGACGAGCAGCACGCGCCCTCGCCGAAGATCTCGCGCTTGAGCAGCTGCGCCTTGTCGAACGGGCACTGCTTCCAGTTGACGTAGGCGCTGTCGGCCACGTCGTAGCAGCGGCCGTCGCCCATGCGCATGCGGTCGCGGCTGTCGCAGAGGTGCGCCGAGCGGCACTCGCCCACGATGCGGCCGCTCGCGAAGTACGGCTCCTTCACCGCCACGAACTGCTGGCCCTCGCCGCACGGGCCCTGCAACCCGTGCACGCCGCTCAGTGCAGGTCATTCACTCATTAAATAGCATAAATATACCAAGAAATACTAAATAATAATAATAATAATTATTATTATTATTATTATAAATAATTATTATTATTATAAATAATTATTATTATAAATAATAATAATTATTATTATTTATTATTTGGCGTTTTGGGATGGTAGTCCGACTTCGACGCTCAGCTACCGGTGTCCCCATGCTTGAGCCTAGTTACATTCTCATGCTTGGGATAAGAGCGACATGAGGCGAACATGACGTATTCTCTTCACCGCAACTAGCAACATCCGCCTGCTTGAGCTTTTCTTCGTCACACAGCTATAGAAACTGGGACGATTTTAAAGGAAAGCTAGAACTCTATTTTTGCCTCGACCGGTAATTGAACGCAGGACCACAGCACAGGAAGCTAGTATGCTACCCATGAGCAATAATACATTTTTTCAATTTCACACAAGGTAACAAATATAGCAGATGCACCCACATGAACAAATGATTGTACTTCGGTGCAGTTTAAGTAAGCTAATAACGAAAACAAAAAATGAGTTATGATACAATGACAACACAATTTATAAACAACTAACAATTTTGCAAAACAGTATCCTAACGACACAGAAAATTATAGAAATAAACAAGAAAAAGGTATTACGCAAACAAGCGGGATTAAGATGTTATAATATTCATTTGAATTTTTGGTTGCGACACGTCGCTATAATTAAGCAAACTTTTTTTGTTCCTGAAGTATAGTTCTCAATTTAAAAATAAATTATTTTTCAATAGATGCGTGTGGATATATTTATTGTTAAGATAATTTATGTTTAGAAATATAACTCTAAATGTTTATAATTAATCATTTATTTGGGTTCAGTAAAGGTTTCCAGAGAATAATGATGAATATGAAGCAGATTGTGAAATTAATTTACGGGAAACTGAAGTCGTCGTGATATATGATCATCGTAATACCGGAAATAACCCATTTTGTCAAGCACAAATCACACGAGGAATGAGCTATTTTGAAACTTGACGCCCAGAGCTCAGATTTAAAAGAGAGAACTCAGTTCGATGACCGCTGTCGGTGCCATGGTCGCTATAGGGAAGGGCTAATGAAGGATAGATTGTAATGTTGGATGAAAACTCATAAAAGTCGCGGAAAATTAACTGCAGATTTCTCACACATTTTCAAATACGCAGCATATTCATCATGTCGTGTATTCGTGTGTGAGAACGCTTTCAACGTTGAGGCATGAGTTGCCATTCATTTGTAATCAAAAATGTAATATGATACTCAAGAATTTTTCTTCAAATTTCCAGGTTTTGTTAAATGAAACAACTTACTTCTAACATTTTCCAAAAATTGCTATTATTTTTCTTCCTTTGAAATGTTATAGTAGAAACATACGCTAGCAATTATCCTTCACTATAGCTGATAATATAATACAGATTGTTATAAAAAACATATTAAATTCGATATGAAGCATAAAGAATTGTTTTTAACACTAACTTATTTTCAAAATGTTAGTACAATTTTGAAGTACTCCAAGGTATTCATTTGTGCTAAGTACCATCTAATGGTACAACTATAGGCAAAGCATTTTTAAGAGGTAACAATGCAATGGGAATCTTTTTCAATCCCTACAGTTTTCCTAGAAGACGATTGAGAAATTTTTGTCTCTCTAACATGCTTGGCTTAGTGTACTAGTTGAATAATCTGTCACGTAGTTGTATCATTTGACAGTACTACACGTTCGTTTCAAATACTAATCATTAATGTATACCAAAAATTATAAGGTGGTATAAATCAAGGACAAATGGATATCAGGATTAATTGTTCATACCATGATATTTCCATAACTGTTTAGGAGGTGAACTTGTCATTGATAGTGTAAGCATTAGGTGAGAAAATCACGGACGGAGAGTGGTTCATACATCATCATTATTCTGCTATTTATAACGGCAAATTGTCTTCACGGGTGTCAATAATAAAAATTAATTCCCCAAAATTTGTTATTTTCTCAAAATATTTGCGCCAAAATTTCATGTGAGGTATCTTAAAGATTGAAGAGTTCTGAACACAATAATGGAAGTCTTTACTCGCTGTCTACAATATTTTCAATTTTATGAACTCTTGAGAATGAAGGTTTGAGGCAAGTAGAAAAAAGACTGGTGGAAAATCGTAGTGGAATTTGTTGTGTGGACAATCTGAAAGGATTAAGATGCTATTGTTTTCATTTGATAATAGAATGGAAACCCGTCAAAGAAACAACATTGAAATTTACGGATACTTTTACATGCACTGTTTGTACAATACATTGTGTCAGTCACATTAACTACTTTTATCTTAGGATAGTCATTTTTAAATATTTAGTATTGTATGATTAATAACGATTTATTCATTTTGCATTTGTGGGATATATTAAACTGTTCAAATCTGTTCTGAAAGTTTCATGGTTACTGTGTGAGAAAGGCCTTGAAAGATTTTGTTCAATTTGTGTTCAATTCATTGAGTTTGATTACTGCTATTGTTTACGAAAAGTATTTAATATGAGTTGATTTACTTATTGATAAAAACAGTAAAAAAATCAGTATGTGACCAATGTCTCACCTACCAGTTCCTCCTTAAGTCCAAATTCAACCTTGGATATCACATGACAAAACGTCATCACAGCGTGACCCACATCTTGCACAGTCTGTTTCCTCTCACTTTCAGTCAATAATATTTTGATCACTTACAAGTTAATAATCACGTACTAGTTCCTAAAATAGGAGCAAAAGTCCCGGAACGTATGTGCGTAAGTAAAAGTGGCGTTTGTATAGAATTCATGATTTATGTAGACAAAAAATCATAGTGTAATGCAGTCCGCGCAACTAGCGTTTTTATTGTGTTTTAAATATTTAATAGCATTGAACAAACATGAATAATGAATTTGGTATTTTAGGTGCACATATTTATTGAATATTCGTTTATGCATTTTTAAGATGATTTTGATCAAAGTTTTAGGAGTAACATTTGAAATATGTGGAAGCGTTCTTACCGTTCTTATATTCGCTCTTTGATTACTCGAATGAGAGATGGTGATGTTGTATTACTAAAATGAAAAGAATGTGATAACTGAAAACATTGTGGGCTCATTTGAAGACATTTATATGAATGAAAAATTCACTTAGTTACGTCAATATTTAGATTTTTAAGTGAACAACCACAAAAACTTCTGTTCCGTATTGCATTAATTAATGTCATACAATTTATTACTTTTTCTTCATTTATTATGTAATTCTCGTGTTAGATCGCGGCAACTCGTTGCATAATGGGAATCATTATAATACAGCTTCATTACTGTACAGGTATTAACCAAGCACAAAGAAGTTTACAGTTAGGAGTAATCATTTATTGATCATCGTTCTTTTAAACGTTTCATTGGATTGTGTATTTTACTGTGTCGAGGCAACCAGTGAAGTGGTGACGGCAACCCGCACATTCTCTCAGAATAAAATCATAAAACCAAATCCCTCTATGAGGACCGTATCAGTTAATGTACCGAGACAACCCGTGTGTAAACCGCACACATCCTTACCTGTTTCCTAAACTGAGAAGATAATCAGAAGACTGAATTCCCCTCCTCCATAAGGATTGTACAAGCTATTAAGCTGACAAGAAATAAGAATTTTTGATGACATTTCTTAAATCATGACTATTGAATCGTAACTTGACTCGTTGACTGCTCGTTTGATGTCACGTTTCATTATTACACTCGTGTGAAATTTTTCGATACTCATTCGTTTCTCGCTGGTATCGTAATGTCATTTCACACTCCTATTTATATCCATCATTACATCGTTTCATAATTTACTATTCTGGTTAATTTAAATGCTCCTTATCCACGGTAATAGGGTAAAGTCAAATTTTAGGAACCTGAGGTCAGTTTCTTAATGAGAGTTATTACTGCACAAGTGCCGTAATAATCCATGGCTCACTATTAACCCTAGATGAGAAAGGCGTCGACTGTCAGACGATGCAACTAGTGCCCAAAGCTTCTCCCACCCCCTTCCCCTCACTACCCGTTTCCGAAAATCAAGGGACCTTCATTGTGTGAGTGGACAGTGAAATACGCGTAACTTTATGCGCGTGTATACGCCTTTTTAACACGCGTCGTTCAGTAGACTACGCCTTTGCAGTTACGTCAGGGATATTTTTGTCGCTGTATTGGCTACTATTGTGAATAATGAATATGAACTCCTTGACTTCTAGCATTTAAGTTTTGTTCTGAACATTTAGCAATCATAATAGGACGATGGCGATCACAACAAAGGTCCCATGACGAAGTACTTTTGCGGACGCTACTCAAAAGCCAGGTGTGGACAGAACCATCAAATGTCTACTGTGTGCGTCAAGTTATATAGGTGTATCTAAAGGCCCTTTTATGAACGATTTCTTCCAACAGAAAATGTCGTTTAAAATGCTGGTATACAAAAAAATTTATTTTGTAACTCCATATCACAAAGTGATCAATCCATTAAAGTTAGTGTTTCATTGTGAAAATGAGTTTTTCTTTATTTTTACCCAAAGTAGTCTGTTACATTACGCGTTTGTAATAAGGCTTGGTACAGGTCGCCATTGTAATCTAGGTTTAACATGATCAGTTTCGTAATGCAAAAAAAAAAAAAAAAAAAAATCTTCCACGACTGTTAAGTACTATGTCTTCTGTTAAATACTAAAATTCGTACTTATGCCGCAAATAGCTATTAAGTTATATTTGCATAATTGCAAGGTTGACGCTTACGAGAAAAAATATATTCTCGGGTTGTTTGCTTTTAAACCTTTTCATAATAAATATTTTAATATTACTTTCGATAAAAATATTATATATGAAATGAATGAAAAATCTTCTTTATCTCAGTTTTGCAATGCTCTTTTAGGCCATCAAGATGGTTTTTGCCAATGAAAATCACGTCATTTTTACTTTCGTTTGCTTTACAAGTTTTACTTAGTACAACTTAACGTAAATTTATCAAAATATTCGGAAGCATTTTACGTACATATTCTTTGTCAGAAGTTCAGTAAAATTTGCTTCCAAGTACATAAAGTTTAAAATAATATTGTTAGGAAGGAAGACTAGAATGAAAGGGAGAAAATATAGTTCCATAAGATAGGACGAATAATTTGAAAGACGTCAAAATCTGGTAGGATCCTTAGATTTAATCTCTCTGTGAGTGTCTCTGTTAGAGCTTGACTCGCTTTGAACACGAGCTAGACTCCGGTTTTCTCTCGAGTTCGATATTGTCACCGTTGACTCTAAGAAACAGGAGATGGATGTTGCGTTTGCCATGCTAGTGACTTCGATGGGGAAAGTCTCTTCAAAGATTTAAATATGCTGTGTTGTTGGCTGCTTTTGTCGACAAAAACATTTAAATTTTGAGAATATTACAAATTTCTGCCTCACTTCAGCCATGACAGTTCATTCAACACATCAATCGAGAAAGAAAACTTTGAAATTCATTTTGTAACATCAGTGAAATTGCTTGTTTTTTTCATGTGAAAAGTCTAATTTCATGGTTAATAAGAAACCATATCCCAGATATAGCTACATAACAAAAACTATTTTTCCGTATCGGAGCGGGCCCTGTTGGATAATAATACAGAA
The DNA here is from genome assembly GCA_011170035.1 of Teleogryllus occipitalis. Lineage (NCBI taxonomy): Eukaryota > Metazoa > Arthropoda > Insecta > Orthoptera > Gryllidae > Teleogryllus > Teleogryllus occipitalis. The sequence goes on from BLKR01009779.1 coordinate 53,236, forward strand.
ATATTAAGCTCATCAGCAGTGGTGTATATCGGTAGTACAAAGTAATACAGTTCTTTGGATGGTTAAGGTTTTTTTTAGAATGTAATAGCCTCAGGATAATTCAATATCGTCTTACCATCACGGCATATCCCAAAAAAAGTATTGCAACTGAATGCAAAATGAAGATAGAGGAACTTTATTAAAAACAATTTTTTGTGAGTACTATGTTCTCAGTTATTTTACTTTGCATTTTGACGGTCGCTCGATCAAGATCATCATCATCAATAATAATAATAATAATAATAATAATAATAATAATAATAATAATAATAATAATAATGGCAATAGTAATAAAATTTTCTTTATTGAATTGCGAGACTCAGACCATAAGGTCCGCTCTTCCGCCTGACCAGCGATTAGTGCTGAGCCTGGATGTCCAAAGCCAAAAATCCGTCAGCCGTACCTGGGAGCCCAGCCGGTAGCACTTGCCCGACTTGTGGTGCAGCACGCGGTTGTTGGCGAAGCACGCCTTCTCGTCGGCGCTGCAAGGGAAGCTGTCGGTGGGTAGGCGGCGCGGGAAGCCGGCGGCCCCGGCCGGGGCTGCGGCCGCGGAGGCGGCGGCGGCCGCGGTGGGCGGCGGTGCGAAGCGGTGCTGCGCCTCCGCCTCCGTGCCCAGCCACAGCGCTACCACCGCCACCGTCGCCGCCACCACCGTCAGCGTGCTCCGAACCGCTCGCGCCATGCTGCTCTGCGATACTGAACTGACGGCGGGTCGCGCGCCGCCGCTTCGGCCGGGGCTTCGCGAGCGCCCCGCCCCCTAATAAGGAAAGGATGCCCCCCGCGCGATGCTTTCGCGATTGCGACCCGGGGTGATATTTCCTAGTTGCAGGCGCTCGTTGCGTCAGCGCGGTGCAGTACGGAGAGCGGGCGAGTGGGCGTCCTTTCACCCCGGGCGCGGCGGGGAACCGGTTGGCTGGCCTGGCCCGGCGGAGGTGAAGCGCGCCGCAGGGCGTGGGAGGGTGGGCGCGTGGGAGAATGGGCCCGAGGGGAGGTGGGTGGGCCGCCGAGCGGGAGGGAGATGGTGGGTGAGGGAGGGGAACCAGGAGATGGATGGGTGGGCGAGAAGAAAGAAAATTGCGTCGTGCACGGATGAGTGGAGAGTGATTGACCTAGCCGACGGTTGGGCGCTCGGGTGGGTGAGTAGATGGGTGGGTGATTAGGTGGGCGAGTGGTTTATTGGTTGGGTCAGCGGGTGATTGGGTGGATCAACGGGTGAGTGAGCGGGTGATTGGATGGGTGAGCGGGATATTGGGTAGCCAGCGGGTGGTTCGATGACCGACCAGGGTGGTTGGGTGGGTGATTGACTGTTTGGGTGGACAAAGGGGTGATCGGGCGGTGATCGAGTGATCTGGTGGAGAAGGAATCGGAAATGCGAGCGGGTGGTTCGATGAGCGACCGGGTTGGTTGGGTGGACGATTGAGTGTTTGGGTGGGCGAGCGGGAGTTCCGGGGGCGAGCGGGAGTTTCGGTGGGCGAGCGGGAGTTTCGGTGGGCGAGCGGAAGATTCGGTGGGCGAGCGGGAGATTCGGTGGGCGAGCGGGAGATTCGGTGGGCGAACGATTGAGAATGCGAGTGGGTATTTCGATGAGCGAAGGGGTGCTTGGGTGGGCGATTGGAGTGGTTGGGTGGGCGAGTATGTGCGCGGATGAGCAAGCAATTACCCAAGAGTCACGCGTTGCAAGCGGGAAGGAGCGGGGAGAGTTCAGCAGGTAGAAGACGCCCGGGAGCGGCTCGAAGGCGGCGCCGCCGGCGAGAGCGTCAACGACACAAAAAGAGGCTTCTGCTGCTGGTGGTGGCCTACAAAACCGCCAACGTCATCTTGAGTTGCTGCTTCGCTGCTACTCGCTGTGTCAGCTTGTATCAGTTTAGCGGACAAAACACGCAGGATTATCTTTAAAAGGGATAATGAATGCTTCCTGGGTTTTTACAACAGGAACTTGGTGTTGAGACCTTATTACTCTTTTGGATTAAGTTGCCAACTTTTGTAATTGGACTGCTATAAACCATTATAGTAAATTTATTAGAGGAGGAGAAAAACTTCCTTCACTTAATAAACGTTTAACTATTCGTTTCATTGATATGTAAAAAGTGAAAATGCAATACAAAATGTTAAGTGATGATTAAGATATATGTAGAAATCTCATTTTAATATTTATCAAAACAAAAATAGATATATTTTTTTATAACGGTAAAAATATAGACTTTTTATGGCTTGCCTCCTTACCATAATATGGCACAGACTTTCTCGTACTAGTTAGTTTCCTAGTTTCTGGCCGGTTTGAGCTTTCCGGCCGTGCCCCATCCTCTTCTCAGCTACCAAATACCCCTGCCCAAACATCACACTTTTTCGAATTTGCTCAATTTTCCGATTTCTTAATGACAGAAACGAAAAATTGCTTCAAGACTATAATCGTCCAATACGGAAATTTTTGTTGGGAAATTTGGAGTCGTTTTTATGAAAATGGCGTTTAAGAGTAATCATAAATGCGAAAATTGAAACTTTTTTCACAGAAAACTATTGAGTTTTCGAAAAACATTATTGTAAGTTACTTGAAGCGATTCTACTCACAAATGCAATGATGTATACAAATTGCTGAATATGTGCATATTAAAAGCATGAGAGATATTTCAAAAAAGTTACATTTGCATATTTTTTGAAAAACCAAAAGAATACAGCAAAATTAATTTGAGATAATTTTAAACAGTGCAATAAGCACTATCCGTACGAAAAGTTCGAAGAAACAATTTGGAGCCGTTTTTGAGAAAATGGTATTTGAGCGTTTCTAAAAATGCAGAAATTTAAGCTAGTGTTCACAGAACACTATTTAGTTTTCAAGAAAATTTATATTACATTATTTAAAGCACATGTACTCTTTAATGCAGTAATGTGAACAAATTGCCGGTAATGTAAAAATGAAAGACGTGAGAGTCTGGTCAAAAAATACTTTTTGTAATTTTTGTAAAAACAAAAGGATATGGAAAAATTACGTTTATGTCATCTAATAGAGTACATTTAGCAATGTCCCAACTAAAAGTTTAAAGAAAAATTTCTCATTTTGAGTAAATCTTGTTTATGTTATTACACAAATTGCACGCAATATTGGGCTAAAACTACTAAGAGTTAAAAATGTGCATGACCTTAATGAAATAACTAATTATAGACTACAAATTTCATTTCAACAACAAATCTCTATCTTTAATTTTGTAGTCGTAGGAAGACGCCAAAAAAATCAAACTTTTGCAATTTTCGAAAATTCAGGGTTAATCGTGAAAATCGAAGCTATGCCATCTTTATAAGTGTATTTTACTTTATTCTTACAAGAAATTTACAGAAAAATTTAGAGTCGTTTCTGAGAGAATTTTGAACATGCCCCGGGGGCTTCATGTGAAGTACTCCCAAATTTCACAGAATGTTTTTCAAAATCTCAAAGCATTGACTCGAGCCAGATTGACAGGGGTTTCTCCGATTTGGAAGAAACACCAGTCCTACGTATGGTTTAGGCGCTAGTAGTGTTAACACACGGACGGACGTTTTGTCGTCAGTTGGTTTTTCGCTCTCAAGGACCCACAAAACAGGGATTCTGGCTACATTACGTGTTAGAGGACTTTTATATTAATTTAACAACAGGATTTATCCACATTTTCGTTATCAGGGCCCGGCAATGATTTTTTTCTGGCAAAAATCCGCCGTTTTTTCGCGCAGCATTGCATAACTTTCTCTGTTCTATGAAAATTTTATTTCCTTACTGCATAGGAAGGAAAAACGTAAGAAATCCAAACTTGGCAATGCCAAGTGTACAAACATAAGAATTACAGCATTAGCTCAGGAAATCGAATAAAATCCAAACATGGCAATGCGAATGGTACAGCGAGAGAAGAGTGGGAATAATTTTTGTTCCCTTAAGTCTGTGAGTTCCTCATATTGCGGCGCGTCTGTGTTAATAACCGCTGAAGAGCGTCTCGCCGAATTCTTCTTCTCGTCTCTCTGTCTTCCCAGTGACGAGAGATGTCCCGCACTCCGTTAGTCGCTGTAAAAGCATTGGCTGCCTCTCACTTTTTACACGGAGCTATTCAGTGGCGCTGTTTACATTACGTCAGTGTTTTTTTGCTTTGTAATAATCTCTCACACAAATTTCCGTGTTTCTGGTATTTTAATGATGCTTAAGAACGTGGTTGGATTAGTCAATTCGTGAATTTCGTTTGTTTCAGTTGCCAGGCGTTCGCTTTCTTCGAAATTCTTACGAAGACTCATACAATCGAGAAGGTGAGTTGTATGTTTAAAATGTGTTGTTTGTGTAAACATGTATAAAATCACTGTATATCGGCTAGATATTTCACCAGGATTGTTTTAAGCTCCGTCTGAAATCATCACCGATTTTGATTAGACGAAAATGATTCCACACGACGATGTGGATTGACGGACCTACTAAATCCTTTCAACGTAGTTATTCTGTGAAGGAAGGAACGTCAAAGTTGATCAAAAAGTGTCTTAAATGGTCAGGATTTGAGTATTTATAGAAAGTAGTCGTTAGTTTGTCGAAGTACAAAATTTCTTTTTATATCAAACCATATTCATTAAAATCTTAGGGAACAAGATAAGATATTAAGTTGTGTCCCAATTTTAAATTTAAACTATTAAAAATACGAAGGCTCATCTAAGTATTTCAACATCCAAAAACCCTATTCAATTGCCCTTATGCTAAAACCCGGCACTTGTTGCATTTCAAATTATTTTTTTAAATCTGTTTTTTGTTTAAATGAGGGACCTCAGAACGAATGAAAATTCCGTAACGAAAGCAAACGTTGATTAGGTTAATAAAATGGACGCCGAAAGGTGGAATTTTATTTGAGTAGGAAATATAAAAATTACGGTAATATCCACGATTTGCCTAAAGTAATATTTTTGTAGAAATTAGTTAATGCTGTCGATTTCTGAAGCAGCGTTCGTGAATTAACTATTTACGGTTTTTGACGTTAGCAAAATAGTTCTGATTGGCATCATCTTGTGTAATCATAAAGCGTTTCTTGAAATAAAAGGCGTAGTCGGAAGCAATGGCGATTTATGCTCAACAAGTAGCCTGCAACAATGAAAAGCTGCCGAGTGTGCTTTGAAGAAGCAAAAATTGGCTGTGAAACGGCAGTTGTGAAAACTAAAGCGTCCTTCCGCGTCACATGACATCAGCTGTGTCATAAGCAGCACTCAGTAGTAAAGTCAAGTATGAAAAAGTTTCGATTAACATAATCAAACATTTACATATTTCAGTTAAAATCGACACTTTGATTGTTTCTTTTTACAGAGTTCCTGGGTATCTAACACGAGCATTGACATCTTACATGGTCAGAGGCCACTTAGTTTTCCGTCAATTTATGCATGTATTCAAACAACATAAAAACAATATGTACACACTTCAGAGGAAATCTGCACACTCACAAACACTTACAAAATCGAATAGCTATTTGTAAAAACTGTTAAAATTTGGCAAAGAGTATTATATTCCCATTTTGTGAAATTTTCATATAATTCGACGGAGCGAAGTGGCTCAGGGCGTCCAAGCGAATGCTCAGTTGTTTCTGCTGAAAGGCCACGGCCGAGAAACCTACGTCGCTACCTGAATTTATTAACTATGTGAAGTCACGAAGGTTAAGCGAATTCGGGCCATCGCGACTTCCTGGATGGACGACCGACTAGGTACTGCGAATATAACGCGCCGAGGCTAATTGCCCCTCATGACGCATATAATACTAAATACAAAATCTCATTCGAGGGCATTTTATTACAAAGGGCAATATATTTTACAGAAAAAAGGAATATGTTATATTGGCAAAATATATTTTCATTTCGAGTAGCAGTGGCTGAATAATGCTTGGTTTGTCATCAGAAAACAAATTAAATAACACTGAGCAGTGTAGTGTGTGAGCACGCTGAGCAATGCAAAAGACAATGCCAACAGTTTTACATAAATCTCAATTACACATTTAAATTTTCGTTACAAAGTTTTTTCGAAGATCGTTAATTACAATGCGCGAATCTTCGTGAAAATTCCGCCTGTTATCAAAATGGCATCCCTACATTACTAGAGAACCACGTTGCGTATAAAATTACAACATCGGGTGTTCAATATTGCCATTTAATGTTTTTTCTTTTTTTGTAGATAAGAATGATTGATAAAGTGTTGATTTTGTTTTGATTAATTAAAAGTTGATTTTGTATTGTTGGCCTATTGCGTTGTCTTAAATATGAACTATCTGAACCCCTGCTATCAAACATAAAGTACATCTGTAGAAAAGTTTTTGCACCTAAACATGCACCTATTTTTATAATTTTTTCACCTATTTTAGGACCTAATTAGCAAATGTTTGCACCTAAAAGTTCAGCCTCTACTTATCACTTATCCTTAAGACAATACAGTCCAACATATTTCAGCTCGTTACAACTACAGGTTGCGAAAGGAAAGGGGATCAGACTCTCAGACTATCCTCAATGCAATTTTCTGTGATTATCCTGCGTTGTTTCTAACTAAGATATTGCTATGATAAATAGTAAATTTCGATTTATTAGAATAACACCCACGCTGGGCATTAATGTGCACCTTTCTTCCTCAAAATAAGACTATTTTAAAAGTCTAGTGTTGCTTTACATTAACTCCATTGGGTGATGAAACAACCAGCATTATTTTCCATCATTGTTCCCCGAGTTTCAAAATACACGGTGTGAGCCATTACACTAATTGGAATAAATGGAATCGACAATTCGCGTCATGGGCCACCCATCTGATCTCACCTCACCCTCTTTGCACGATGTGAAGGGGAAATATTAATTTGCTAAATTGCGTTGTTCTTCGCATAACTCTGCAGGGAATTTGTTTCCATAATGTCTGTCGACATGCGAGAAAACGGACGAGCATCTCTTAATTTGTAAACAGTTTTTTCGATTTCGCTTTTACTGAGAGAATTTTGTTGGTAGAATAACAATTCGATTTTCAGGTGTAATGTTAGTTTCTTGTATGCAATTTTCGAAAATACAGATAGCTGAAATTATGATCTGCACCGTTTTTAAACGTCATTTTCTCTACTCGAAGAAAATTGAAGCCGTTTCTGAGAATTAAAAAACAAAGTTTATTAATATAAACAAAAGTTAGGTGAAAACTACTACTTTTATTTTTTTAAACAATTTATAGAACCTTATTATTTAGAACAGATTTTATTAGGGTAAAACTTCTATTCTCAGTATTGTTCTTTTGCAATAATACATTTGTGTAATTTCCGAAACAGGGAAGTTAATCGAATATAGGATCGCCGCCATTTTTATAACCGTTCTTTGTTCTATTCGAGAAAAAAATTAAAGAAAAAATTAGTAGTTTTTGAGAAAGTAAGTTTTTAAAACCACCTTATATTTCACTAAAATTGCAAGAAACTACTCTTATTTTTTAAAAAAGAGCAAACTTTAAAGAAATAATTTGCTTAAGGAAAAAATCTCTATCTTCAATATTGTAGTTGTAGGAAGAATATTGTTTCTATCGACAGTGAAGATTGGAAGTGAATAATCATAAAGAGAGTGAAAGCGGGCGTCACAGCAACACATCTTTCTTTGCTTGGATGTCATGTAGTCTAGAGCTCCCCTGGAGACCATCTGGGATTTTAATAATTTTTGTGCAGTCTCACGTGTCTCCATGGAACGTTTGTGAAGTTGTAGCATAATAGATGAAATAGATTTTTTTAAATACATCTGTTTGTTTGACTCCTTGCAGGTACTGAACGACTCTTAAGATTTTCGCAACTTTGAGATCCTTCTCCGTTAACGAGAAACTGAGATTACTTTTGCAACATTTTCCTGTCTATTTAATGAAACTAATATCAATTTTGCCTTTATTAACATACAGTGGGTAAATTGCAGGAAAGTTGGCAAAATATTCTAGACTATGACATTGAATAGCTTCCCTAATATTTGAGTATTCGTAGTGAAATGTGACTCATAACCTATCAATTATTCATTTTTTCTTAATGCGTAACTTCAACCTCTTCGCTCTTACCGTTACTTCATAGATTAAGATTAAAATTGAATTTTTGGCCAAAACAATCAAAGTAGGGTAATTTCAGCTTCATTAACAGAAAATTATCTCATAAAAATTACATCAAACATATCCCACTACAAAGACTTTTGAAGCTTCTAAAAACGTTAATTTGGTTATCTACCGGAGGTACATTATACCCAAAATGTAAAATACTGAAAAAAATGAGTGTTCTATAAAAATTACAGGGTTTATTGTTGTACAGTTTTCTCAACATACTAGTAAGAAAATTGAAATTTAGTACCTAATATTCCAACATAACAATGTTTTGAATTTAAAATTTCAACCTTCTAGCTCTTTCCGTTACTGTTAAAGTTAAGTGTAAAACTGATGATTTTAGCAAAAATCCCCATAATAATGTATTTTAACCCGTGTTTACAGAAACGTATTGTAATGATCTAAAACATCATATTAGAAAGAGCATGTTTTGAAGTCTCTAGAATAGGGGATTTATTCGCCAATGCTGGTGTACAGTGTCTCAGATTTGAAGAAAAGTTGAAAGACAATACCAAAGCGGCGGGTTCGAACAAATATCCATAATTTTAAACCATTTGCATGGCATTTCATTTTCTTGCCAAGGTCTATTAAAATTGCCATTTTCAGTGCAAAAATTTAACTCGCAAACCTCATTTCTGTAGCGGTCTACGGAAAAATACTTTGAAGGAAATGTTAATTACAGCAACAAACAAAAATCTATGAACATTTAAGAAAGATTCAAATATGGAAAATTTGTTAAAATATTGTTCCCAAAATGAAGTAAATGGTAATAAAAATATCAAAATATTTCTTAAATCTGTTGCCTTGGGATAAAGATGCGACACACTCGTACACAAAAGTATTTTATTGTTGATATATTGTAAAATATTAATTAAAATTAGTTATGTTCCGTATTGGTTATGCTTCCCTTGCGCGTGTAAAAAAAATCTACCAGAGAATCTTACAGCACCTATCGTTTCTCTGAGGGGTGTTGAAATTGTTGTCTAATGGTTATTTACGATATAAGTGTCGTAAAACATCTGATGACAATACGAGATTGGAAAATTGCCAAACGAGGCCGTTAGGCCGTTTGTTGGATACTTTTTGACATGAGTGGATGTAGTTCTGATTCAGAAATAGAAATATCAAAAAATGCTGCTATAGAACCATTGTTACCCAACAAAGCAAGACAGAAATATGAGAGAGAGTATTTAATTTTAAAAGATTGATATAAAGAAAGTTCATTTCTTATCGGAAAAAGTTTTGATTGCTTATTTTTCTGGTCAGAGAAGGAGAAACCTAGTTGTCTTTGAACCCACTACGCTACGTTATTTTTACGCTACGTTAAAGAGCACAATATCAATTAATGACACTATTGTTAGCTGTAAGTTTATTCAGTTATTAGCATTTTGAAGGAAGAAAAGTGAAGAATACAAGACAAAGAAGACAAAATTATTTTCAAAAGAAGAGTGGCAAATTACGCCATTACTTAACCGCACTAGGGCGGTAAAGTTCTTCATTACGAAACTGATTCTAATGGCATAATATTTGACTTTAGGTAACCAAAGTGGATAAATAAATTGAAAGCTGTAGGCATAAAAAAATTAACAGAAAATAGATGAATATCACTCACGGATATCACATTAGTTGTGTAATGAATACCTCCAGAAGAATATCCTCAACTTTTGTGGCTTTTTTTTACATTTTATTTGACTAAAGAAATACTTTCAGCAGAAATTAATGAATCGTATTTGACAAAAATTAACCAACATGAGTTTCAGAATAATTATTTTGTTATTCGTCGCCTTTCAATGTGCATAAAACAAGTGAAGTTTCATAAAACATCAATATTTAAAGTTGGTGTAAATTTTTGTACTTAATGAAAGAATAAATATTTTGCGTAATCTCTTCTTGCATCTTATCAATATTAACAACGAAATAAAATATAATTTCTGAAGTTTTCCACTGATTTATTCGAGAGCCGTACTTTCGTGAATGCGCTACTTCTTTCGGTGGATGTACAGCCTCCTATCTAATTTTGGAATTTCATTTCTGCATCACGTTAATATTGAAAACTGTACTTCTTGACAATTAAAACGGTCCCATTCATTTTACACACCGATGTCGGTTCGGTCATAGTTTCGGGATTTAATTCGATTTCTGACTTTCTGGGGAGAGAGGGAGAAATATTTAAGGTATTGTCATTCCATTTGACCGACCCCTATCCATTCCTCTTACTACCCAATTTCCCGGGTGTCATGTAATAAATCTTTTTGTAATAATAACTTGGCTGTAGCGTAAAAGGTGTCGTCCTGTGAAGAATAAAAAGCAGTAAGAATAAAATGTCTCTACAGTAACAAAGTACATTTGTTGTCTTTAATTACACCTAAAATACTTATCTTTGCAGCTAATTTTAATATCGACCATTATATTGAATCTTTAAAAATGATATGTCTCAAGTTCCAAGTGGTCTATAGAGAAGTGTGATGCCTAATCACAGTAAAATATTTCTTACATCCTGATATTTTATAATATGCTTTGGAAATCGTTTCACGAGAATAATCATTAAGATTAGCGAATTCGAACTATTGTTGGTCAAAAATAATTTAATTTTCATAAACTCCTTTCCTATTCAATACACACAAAAAATTCGCGTTGGCATAAAATAATCATAATCGCAATAGAAAATATGAATATTTTCAAATACTTTTATTCATATGTATTCATCAATGATGTTTTTTCTTGAATGTTTATGTAGAACGCGACTGTGGCAGTAAGCGTGACGATCTAAAATACACAATGCGATTCTTCTTGTTCATCGCGTGCTGTGACTCTGATCAATTCATTCAAACCAAAATTGATTTTAGATTGTACATTTGACAGATCCCAGGATCTACATTGAAAAGTCGAAGGAGAGAGAATTAAGCATAAAAATAGAAAATTTGTCATAATTATTATAGTAAGCTTTGTGAAACTTTTGAGCCCTTGTAATTTATAATTCTAATTTTGGTTAGTTCTTAACTTTATCTCTCTTGTCAAAGCAAAAAAAGAAGTTTGATATTCAATCAAAATCTTTTGTAATTAAAAACAGGAAAAACAATATTATTGAGTATTTCTTGCCATTAAGTTAACGTTAAATGGAAGTTTTTCATTTTGTAATTTAACTATGTTCAAAGAGACAGCTTGGCCTGAATTTCAACTTACCGTAATATACATTTTTAAAAGTCGCAACGTATCTTTTGAAGGCACCTCCGCCTCCCTTGATCCGTATTATCGGAATACGCGTCTGAATTGCCAGCGCCTGACCTGACGGGGCTCGAGGCGCGACCTTCCGCCGGAGCCTCGTCGCTAATGAGGGCGTGTTCTGTGCCGTCGCCGTCGCCGTCGCTGCCGCCGCCTCCACCGCAGCGACTCGTCGGCTCTAATTAATAACTCATTACCCCTGCACGCGGCCGGCCCGGCAATATCGCCCCGCGGGCGCGGGCGATAGCGCGGCTCCGCGGACGAAACTGCTGCCTCCAGCGCAGGGCAGAAAATCCCACACACTGGAGAGGGCTTTACGAAATGCACGTTTTGTTATTCATTTCGTATTATTTTCATTATTGGTATAATTAATTAAAGTAGCTAATTTAGTTATAAATATACATTTCAACGTTGTAATGTTCACATAGATTTTATAACAAGTGCATTATTTTTTAATAATGTGTACATTACGATAGCTCCGTGATTATTATTATTATTATTATTATTATTATTATTATTATTATTGTTATTATCATTATTATTATTATCATCGTCATCAAATGTTTGGTCTTGCACAATTACAATATAAAAAGCATGGTTATATTGACGTATTTAAAATCTACAAAACAAATTAAGGCGTTCTAACGTATTATTATAAAATAACAACATAGTTTATTATTATTATTATTATTATTATTATTATTATTATTATTATTATTACTAATATTTTGATGACCAAGCTATCATCTATTTTACTATTTAGCTATTCTAAAGTCAACATCACGTCACAAGTATCTTCAAAGTTCTGTTTAAAATGTCCCAAAATGCTTTCTCTCAAAAGATTTTTGGAAATAGCAGAATCAGACTCATTGATATATTAAGTATTTATGAATAAATAAAATATGATCCTGTCAATGTACATAATAGGATGAAAAAGTGTCCCTTGTAACTTAGTTACTACGTATTTGTATACACTAACTACGTATTTGTATATACTAACATATGTTAGTATATATTATATGGTATATATTTTATGAAATTATAAACCTCAAGGAGGTTTATAATTTCTTAAGATATTATAAAGAAGGATGGTGGAGGTTTATAATTTCATTTCGAGCAGTACGGTAAAAATAAGGCGAAATAAGGAATAAAATAATATATAATTTTTAACAGACTGCGATAAATGGATGTTGCTATTTGCTTATCACAGACGTTCTCAACAGGGTCGATGAGGTCAATATTACGTACTATAAACGGGTTGAGAGCACCGAGTATGTAACAGCAACTGAATGCGACAGTCAAGATGCCAATGATTACAAAAACTATTAATGATGTTGATTGTAGTTTTCTTATCATTTGGGTTTATTTTTTAACTCATTTATCGGTTTTTCTGGGCGCGTCCGCTGCTAAAGACATTTGTCCCGAAAGTCTAGTGCAAGATTTATCGCGGGTGGTGGCTGTGATCTTTCTTTGCTGAATGGTAAGATGGGGCACCGACCTACAGTAACAGGTTGGGAAACGCTGATCTAATATATTCATTTGTACTATCCTATAACATCAATACAGACAGAAATACATGGAGGAAAGTGGAAGCTGTACGATAAGGAGATCAGAAGATAACTGACGAAGACAAGTAGAGAAAGGACAAGAAAGAAGAAATAATAAGAAGTGTATATTGTGAACATTGCGAACAGACAATAACAAAGAAGTGTACATTGTTGTCAATTTCACATTCCCTGAAAAGCAGCCCTTTGCCCTTAATGGGAACCTAAAGACTAAATAAATAAATAAATAAATAAATAAAGTATTTAGGTTTCTTATGATTAAAATTAGTATCATTTGTAGACCGAACATCACAAATATTTATTTTCATAATAAACTATAAGTAATGACAACGCATGCGGCGTCCTCAGCGCGGAAGACGCGAAAACCGCGTTGCTCCACCGCTGACTTCGCCCAGCGGCCGCACGGAGCGCCACCGTCACCAGCGCCTCCCCGCCGCCGCTCCCGGGCGGGGCCTCAGCCTGGTCCTCGTCCCCGTCCCCGTCCCCGCCGCCCCCTCCGCCGCCGGCATCATTACCTGCGCATCAGCGCGGCGCCCCGCAATCAGACGGGGCTCGAACACACAGCCCGAGGCGGGCAATCACGCGCCCGCCGCCCTCCGCGCTGATCCGCTCCGCCACCACCCCAAGCCCCTAGCCCGGTTTCACTCCATGGTGAGCGCCGGCCCGCGTCGCGTTGCGCGCACTCGTTCTACCCGCGTGGAGCTGCCTGCCACGCGGAGGGGTTAACAGGCCTCCGCCCCCACTGCACTCTGCCCTTCTTGATCCCACAGAACGCCTCTCCTACGATGTACTTTCCTCGAGTAGAATACGTGTCCATTTCATAGGGAAACGCAAGAAAAGTAATTCCCATTTTGGTAGACGTTTGGACTGGGAAACCTAGTACGAGCTCCCACTGCACTCTGGCCTTCTTGATCCTACAGAACGCCTCTCCTAACGTGTCGTTTCCTCAAGTAGATTACGTGGCCAATGTCTAGGAAAACGCGGAAAAAGTAATTCCCATTGTGGTAGACGTATGGACTGGGAAACCTTGTGCAAGCTTACACTGCACTCTGACCTACTTGATCCTGCAGAACACCTCTCATAACGTGTCGTTTCTCAAGTCGAATACGTGGCCATATCCTAGAGAAACGCAGGAAAAGTACAATAATTCCCATTTTGATAGAATTTGGACTGGGAAACCTAGTACAAGCTCCCACTGCACTCTGACCTACGTTATTCTACAGAATGTTTCTCCTACGGGTCGTTTTCTCGGTACAATTATGTCCAATTCCTAGGAATACGCGGAAAACGTAATTCCCATTTTGGTAGACGTATGGACTGGGAAAACTAGTGGTAGATCCCACTGCACTCATGTCTAGTTGATCCTACAGAAAGCCTCTCCTAACATGTCATGTTTGCAAGTAGAATACATGGCCAGTTGCTAGGGAAACGTGGGAAAATTAATTTCCATTTTGGTAGACGTACGGACAGGAAAACTAATGCAAGCTCCACTGCACTCTGACCTACTTGATCCTACAGAATGTTTCTCCTACGGGTCGTTTCCTCGGTAGAATTATGTCCAATTCTTAGGGATACGCGGAAAAAGTAATTCCCATTTTGGTAGACGTATGGACTGGGAATACTAGTTCAAGCTCCCGCTGCAGTCAGGTCTAGTTGATCCTACAGAAAACCTCTCCTAACGTGTCATATTCTCAAGTAGAATACATGGCCAGTTGCTAGGGAAACGTGGGAAAAATAATTCCCATTTTGGTAGACGTATGGACTGGAAAACTAGTGCAAGCTCCAATGTACTCTGACCTACTTGATCCTACACAACGCCTCTCGTGCCGTGACTTTTCCCCGAGTTAAATACGTGACCAATTGCGAGGGCAACGCGAAAAAGAAACTCTTAGTTTGGTAGACGAATGAGCAAGGAAACCTGGCACAAGCTCACACATCAGTTTTGCGAAGTCCATCGCGCAGAACACCTCTCCTCTCGTATCCTTTCCTCTTGTAGAAAACGTGGCCAACTGCTAGGCCAACGCGGAGAAAGGAACTCTCATTGTGGTAGATGACTGGGCAAGGAAACGCAGTGCATGCTCTTAGCGCACACTCGCCTATTCCATCTAACAGTACGTGTCCCCTATCTCGCCCTCTTCCTTGAGTAAAATATATGACCAATTACTAGAGAATTCAAAAAGGGGAACTCCATTTTTGTAGATGTGGCCAAAGAAACACACGAGAGGAGATATTAAGTTTTATTTCTGAACCACATAATATTTGAAAGTGAAAGACCCCCCTTGAGAAAAATCTTAATGCTAATTAAAATGTGTTAATACATTTTGATGAGCATGTAGAAGAATATATTACAAATATATTACAAGTTCCTGGAAAATGTTCTTTTCTTTGTCGTCTCACTTCCAAAAAAAGAACTATTGTGGTACATACGTCTCTCCTTGCTCATCCCTATCCTGTTCTTTGTCGGTCCGTGCAAGAGTCATCCTATGTAATCGCCCCCTCTGTATTATTCGCTCATCGTGTGGGAGCCCCGGCGAGCCTGGAAGCACCCTCGCGTAACAAGCACTGCCTTACTCAGTTTTTCTGCGCGCTACTAAGAACCCAGTCGAACACCACCCAGCCGAATAGCGCGCTGCTATGCATCCACCCGAAAGCCACCCAGCCGAAAATCGAGCTGCTATGCCCTCAGTCGAACGCCGAACGCCACCCGGCCGAACGCCACCCGGCCGAACGCCACCCGGCCGAACGCCACCCGGCCGAACGCCATCCGGCCGAACGCCTCCCGGCCGAACGCCACCCGGCCGAACGCCATCCGGCCGAACGCCACCCGGCCGAACGCCACCCGGCCGAACGCCACCCGGCCGAACGCCACCCGGCCGAACGCCACCCGGCCGAACGCCACCCGGCCGAACGCCACCCGGCCGAACGCCACCCGGCCGAACGCCACCCGGCCGAACGCCACCCGGCCGAACGCCTCCCGGCCGAACGCCACCCGGCCGAACGCCACCCGGCCGAACGCCACCCGGCCGAACGCCGAACGCCCCGGCCGAACGCCACCCGGCCGAACGCCACCCGGCCGAACGCCACCCGGCCGAACGCCACTCGGCCGAACGCCACCCGGCCGAACGCCTCCCATTCGAATAGCGCACTGGTATGCACCCAGCAGAATAGCGCGCTGCTATTCACCCAGCCGAATAGCCGCGCTGATGTTCACCCAGCCGAATATGCTCTCTTATCGTTGCCCACTGTTGTCTACTTGCCCTCTCTCGTCCAGTCCGTGCATGTGAGCTTCCGGGGGAATGCACAGTTTTGGGAGGATTGGTCCAATCCACCCGTCCACCAGGATGTCCTGGTTCGTCTTGTGCCGTTTCCTTCGCGCGCGCCTTTGGCTCACTGGCAATATCTTTCCACCATCTGCTGTCCTCTAACACTTCTCAGTACATCCCTGTTGTCATGACACGTTTTCATTCTGGTTATTCGCTTGGTGTTATCTTTCCTACCGTTTCAGTAACATCCGTGATTTTGCATTTCGTGGCTAAAGCAGTTTTTACTACGGCTGGCATATTGGAGTAAAGAACCGAGAGTCTACTGCAGTGGCATACATTACATTAAACTTAGTTTTACATATGTATAGTTCTGTGTAATACTGATATATGTAAACCCAAACAAAGCAATGAAAAAACTTGGTGAGATGAGCTCATTACGGTGGCATTTCAATACTCCGTTATCCATATATTGAGAAAGTAGCCCAGCATGCTTGAAGTGATTTCTATGGAAAAAAACTCACAGAGCGATGCTAGTTTAGTTTGATGCACCAATAAGTGTTTCAAATACTGTATTTGACTGGAGCCAGGATACTATTAAATTTAAAGTTCACAGAGTAATTTAGTGTTCAGTTTCGTTTTTTAAGAAATAACTGCAAAAAGGCTTTGCTATTTCTCTCAGAAATTTCACATTTCAATTTATTTTGTAGTTCTGTGCTGATTGTGTGTTAAATAACTATTAGTCTCAATCTGTTTATCCCATTAACGCCCTACGTCCCACAGACGTATTAACGAAACTCTATGATCGTGTTAACGAGAGTGATTTTAAGTAAATCTTTTTTAAAATGGAAAAGAAGAATCAACAGTCTCCCCCAGATTACTGTTAAAAATTCACTGATTCAGTGATGGAATATTTATTAACGTAATAATGAATTGAAATGGTAACGTTCTAGATCACCGCCGTCTCCCGAGAAAAAACATGCCCTACATTAACGGGACTAATGACCAAAGCAGTTGACGCGCCCGGAAACACGAAAAAATCAATCAATGAAAAACAATTAACTTTTCTTACATACATCAGTATTTAGATATATTGATTCTTAGTTCAAGAAATTTCTGATACTGCGAGGCTTTGAATTTTCTCCTCTTACTTCGAATTTTTTCGTCATGAATCACACACGCAATACCTACAGTATGAGCCAATCAAGCATGCTTATGACGTTTTTTTCAAACCCACGTTCCTCCAGACAGAGACGTGAGTCACTGCCCATTGCAATCGCCTCCACAGAGTTCCAAATTCTCCACCATAGAGACCCCTCTCATAGAGGTGAATGTCGTGACCTCAGCCCTACAAGGAGATCAGCACCCCTCACATCACGGTGGGGAACCTTAGCTGCAGCTGCGACCGACGTGACCGCAGCACCGGCGCACACACCCCTGCACTTACTCACCCCTGCGCCCACTCACCCCTGCACCCACACACCCCTGCACCCACTCACCCCTACACCCATTCACCCCTACATCCACTCACCCCTGTCCCCACTGCAAGCACATGACTCCTGCTCCCGCCCCGCCACCTGACACCCCATATGTTCCCAATTTCTCCCATTGTTCTCTCCCTTTGTGTTTTCTCCCCTTACGCGTTTTTGTCCCCTTCTCTGTTCTTTGTTTTCCCTTCTCCATGTGTGTATTTTATGCTCTAGAATTTCAACCCGGAACTTTCTCTACTAATTCGTTCAGTGCCGTTATCAATTATATGAAATTATTACTCTATTTATCACGTAGAAATATTTTCCAAGGTGAGGTACTTTTAGAAAGCGTAATATTATAGTGAGAAAATTGGTTTGCTGTAAATGAAAAGAAGCGCAGTCAAAATAGTAACTGCAGATGTGAAAGTTTTGTTTTTATTTCCTTTTTTTTTTTTTTTTGTGAGTTCCCGATGAAATTTCGATGATTATCGCATTTCCCATTTGCTCGCTGATTTCATTTTAATACAATTGTATTTTCCAGCCGTTTTTCCGTTACATTTTTCACACGGGTTGATTATTTGACCTAAGTATTATCGGAATGGGTAAATAAGACGTCACACTACCTGGTTTCCGTCGCGTCACACATGAACACTGAGCCTCACTTTTCAACTGTGTATTCGAGTCTTCTTATTGTGCTCTAAATTTGAATTTCTCTTTTATTTTGTGGGAACATTTTGTCAGAAATACCATGGCAATATACCTTAACCATGGCAAACTATGAGCGAAATTTAAGTAATAATTATTGTTATTTACATTATTCCAAAAATAAGTATGCATCGCCAAACTCTATATTCTTTGGCGGTAAGGATGAAACATTATCTTTATTACGATATCAATTCTTATCCTGGATCAATACCTAGAATAAACAAATAATTGTAATGGTTTGGTGATTATGATGTCATGATACGAACGATGGATCATTGGTGATGTGAGCGGATGTAACTAGAGAGCCAGCGATTGATTTTTTATTTTCCGGACGCGTCAACTTCTACGGCTATCATTCCCGTTAGTGTAGTGCTTGTTTTATCACCTGACATCAGTTGATGTGAGAGGTGAGGGCCATTGTAAAACCTGCCGCAAACCCTCTTTGCCCAGCACAACTTCCAAATGGATCGACCGGATAGGCACGCCTATCCCCAGAAGTAGAAATCGACCAGTCCAACCTGTACACTACAGGTCGCTATTCTCAAACAATAATGAATAGCAAATGACTTCGAGAAAAAAGTATTGGTTGCTGCTTGTCGACTTTGCGGCTGGTGGAGCGAGAGAGATGGCTCAGCGCATTAACTGATGTCACTGCAGTGCCTTTGACCGGGAGGTCCTAGGTTCGAGTCTCGGCAGTGGCAGGATTTTTGACACTATCTTGCCTGCTAGGTCGAATTCAGTCGCTGTTTGGAGGAGAATTCTAGCGGCCTGCTGCTCTAATCGGTAGTTTTCCGTGATTTATCCGATCAACACCAGGGAAATATCGGAGCAGTACCCTAACAAACGGGCCGCGGACCACGCGCGATCTTTCCTACCTCTTCCTTGTCTTGTCCTCACCCCTTACACACACTCACACTAAAATTCACTACACTACCACATATGCCGGGAGACCGTTAGGGAGCTTAGAGATATCCCAGCTGGGGCGGTACCCCGCTGGTGGGAGATACCTGGTTCTTGGAAACCCCGTCAGCCGACGGTAGTTCGGTGCCGGATCGCGCCATCCAGCAGGGAAATATCACCTCCCGCTGAAAAACATGCACTGCACTTACGGGACTAATGACCTCGGTAGTTGACGTGCCAGGAACCACTAACAACCAACCAGCGGCTGGCGGCAACTAGTTGCACAAAATGTCGTCCTCGCTAGGTACCCCCGCCATCCTCAGAGCGCGCGTGCACCGTTGGAAAGTTAATTAAAACGTATCGGCGCCAGAAGCAGCATTCATTTCAGCGCATTGGCCGGATGGCGTCGGGTGACGACACGGTTTTCCGATACTCTGTCAACGCAGCGCTCTGGATGCGCCCGAAAATGTACCGTCAAAAGATTTCATTGATTAGAAATAAGGGAAGCGATTCAAGTAGTTCTATGTTTATTAAAACATGCGTTTGCGCAGTATGGTAAAACATAAAATGAAAGGCAATATTACCAATGCAATGGAGACAAAGAAATGAAATTGGGTAATTTCAGGGTCTTTATACCGCTATCGAAGTTGCAGTTGCGGTGCTGTTGGAAGTTATGCTGGAGCACCAAATTTCAATATTGTGATGGGTCATTGGAGGGACAAACCAAATATAATTAAAAATAACCGTTATCAAAATATTTTTCAACGTCAACAATGGAGATTAACGTTATCCGTATATTAAATACACAAACGATGAGAAATTAATGGAGTGATGAATGATAAGTAAGCAGGAAAAATGTGTGAATTTTTTAGTAATGGATCGATCATGAACACGCGAGGAATTTCTGTGAAAATAAACTGAAAATTACAGGAAGACCGAATGTCACAGAGTAAAGAGTGTAAGATGCAGATAGGCGATTATCGAATAAGAAGAGGTATATACATTGAACAAGGAGATGAGAGACGCGAAAGTTGCAAAGAATGAACTATTTTTGAAACGATACTGTGCATCGAAAAAATACAAGTGAGCGGCAGGGTTTACGAACTGCCGGGCAGAAGTGTTCGACCTGTGGTCGCGAGAGAATGTTAGTACGCAGTAGTGAGCTTAAGTTTTGAATTCGATTACGAGCAGATGTGAGTGAAAAGTAAACATACGTGTGAAGATACTATTCACGTAAATGTCAGTAGTGGAAAGAATTTTAGAGTGGTGACGAATTAAGAGAAACAAACTGATGCTGAACGAGACGACGTCGCGCGAAGGACGTCGCTGAGAATCGGAGAGAACGGCAAAATATCAGCATAAAGAAGGCGGAGGAACGAACATGGAGGTGAGCAATAAATAATATTATTTACGACATGTAGGAAGACAAAGTATTTTCATTAGACAAGTTTAGTTAAAAACAAGAAAAGTAGGATAGCATGGCCATGTATCTACAGGAAAATCAAAGTGTGTGTGTGTGTGTGTGTGTGTGTGTGTGTGTGTGTGTGTAAGAAGATGTGTGCAGTAAATAAGAAAAGCTGACAGGGAAAGATTTTATGTTATTTTTAAGTTATGATATGTATTGTATTTGCTGTTTTTGAAGACAGGAAAAGAGAACTGGAATTATTTTTTTTTTTTTTTTCAGAAGAACGAACCTGTCTGTTTTCGTAAAGGTTGTCAGAATTCCTATGCATCAAATATTCATAAAACGATATAGATTCCTTACGTGAAGTTTCGACGCCGCGATTCCATTTGGACGGCTCTGTCAACTCACCAAAATAAATTCTCTGAATTGGATATCCCCGTCGAATATATAGGTTATTATAGTTAATGGAATTAAAGAAATTATTGGAGTACAGATACAATAAAAATACTAGATGTTTATTAAAATAAAAACCTCAGTTCGAAAAG
This sequence comes from Teleogryllus occipitalis, assembly GCA_011170035.1. Lineage (NCBI taxonomy): Eukaryota > Metazoa > Arthropoda > Insecta > Orthoptera > Gryllidae > Teleogryllus > Teleogryllus occipitalis. The sequence continues at coordinate 74,411 of BLKR01009779.1, forward strand.
ATAATCCATTATATTTATGAATGATTATTATAATATTCGGTTAAAGTTATTACGATGCAGTTTTTATAGAAGTGCATGAGGGAATGGGGACATATGTATACATATATATTTCAATTATATGAAAAGCCAAAACTACGTATAAAAATCGACGATTTAGCAGTGTCGACGACCTGTGAAGTGTAGCGGACTAACTGCTCGCCTTCGCTCGTTTCCCCTCCCTCTTACTCCAGTTTTCCCACTTGATGCTCGTGCTGTCCTTGTCCCCATTTCATGTCTGCACGTACTCCTGGTCGAGGAGTCCCGTCGACGGCGCTATTGACATTTCTGGCTTCAGGGATACGGGCCAGTACATGAGCACGACATAAAATTTAACTTTCCAGACATTCGAATCTCGCATTTGCAAGAACATAAATAGAAATGTAGAATTTAATTTTCTGTTTATTCATTATTTTCAATTTTCTGTATTTTTAATTAAAATTCTCGTTTCAGGTCTGTTCCCATATGCTTTGGAGTGTTCAAACTTTAGTTCGAGAAAGGTTCCTTGGACGGGTTTGTGCATTCTGTAATGAGTGTAATATTAATCTCCATTTCATACTCGTAAAAAGTTGCTTAATAAGAAATGAAGTCTCTAAAATCGTTGCTACACTTGAAAAATGTAAATTCATTAAATTATGAAATAATCAAATTGTTATTATAGTCGACTCGCAATCATAATTTAGAAGATTTCATATGTGTGGTAGAAGCCCTTAGCGTTGTTTTTAATATCCTCTCGCCATTGTAAAACAGTAAGGTGTATTCAGTGCGTGTAAGTTAATATTTAAAGCTAAACAATAATCTTATTGCATGTGTAAGTAATCAGTACATGTTAAAGTTTTAATGAGATTCTCCTGAGTGAATATCGATTCTTATGAATTCGATGAACAGTTAAACAGTTGATGCTTTTTTGTAAGTGAGAAGAGGTTTCTTTTTTTATAGTGCAGAGTAATATTTCACTTTAAGCAATAATTTGAACAGAAATTGTGTTATTGTGCGTGTCATAATGCGAGGACACCAAAATATTTCATTTGTAAAAATGTTCGGTTTTTGACAATCAAAAGCACTCTTCGTAATTTCAGATATTGTAAACGAAAACTTGTGGAACTGATATAAAAACCATATAAAATTCAGAAATTGAATGATCGCTTAATATGATGTTTGCTATTTTATTTTTTGTGCTGATCTATTGGTCTTCTTCAAAGCATTATTATTATTATTATTAAGCAAATATTAACACAATCAAAAATCGGAAATGTCGTATATCTTGTTTCTATATGCTTACTTAATATTTAAGACAAAACGATAACCTTAGGATAAATGCAAGAATTTCGCGAGAAATGTATATATTTAAAACTGAGTGTTTTCAGCTCGAAAGATATTTGACCTTCCTACTCAACCAAAATTCATGACTTTTTTTTAAGAAATGAGTTTACGTGAGCCCTACGTGCTTTCACTTACTCTTATTAACCGGTTTTATAGTTTAAAAACACAATTTTAATAATACCTTGAAGTTGTTTGAATGAACGCTTATCATTTCTTTGTTTCGACGTTCTGGTTTGCGAGTTGCAATCGATCGACCGTTTGTGTTGCGAGATTTTGTCTTCTAGCTTAAAGATTGTAAACTATTTAAATAATTTAGAATTTCGTAGTAGTTTTGAACCCTCTAGTCTCTAAGATAAGTTTCAGGAAGGAATGTAATCGCCACAAATCAAATTAACAAAAGTATCACAATGTAATAAAATAAATTGGTACGCTGTAAGAGGAGTATTACACGAAGTTAACCTATTTTCATCACATTGCTATTCGCCAGAAAACCTGCATTTGAATGCACCCTCCAGTCTTTTATCGTCCTAAGTGTCGTGGGAGGGGAGAGTACTCTGCTTCTACGACTGCATTTTTACGTCGCGAGACAAAAGCGACGACAAGAAAAGTTTCTTTTTCTGGCGTCGCATCCGCGACATGAAAGTCTTCCTAACAGTTCGCGATGCGCCTCTGCAGGCTGCTGCAAGATACTGCGCGATGTATATTTCATAAAGCCCTTCTCTCCTAGGAGATCGGAAGTGCACTCACGGCAGAAATTTTATTCCGTGGCTCTCCAACATCCGCGGCGACAACGAGCGCGTATCTCCCCGACGCGGCGCGTCTCGCCGCGCTGCGACTCTCCTCCATATGGATGCCAACGCGCAAATGACGCACGGGAGAGTCGCATGAAGGCGGCTCCACACATTCGTTATTCGGCGAACAGCGATCAACCGCTCGCCGAATCCCGAGTAGTGTGGATGAGTTTCTTGCTATTTGCCGAGTGACGAACATTTGGGGTTCGCCCTACCCACCGCGTGTCGGTCTTTTGGACACACCAAAGGGAGTGAACATTCGCCGAACACGTCAGTTGCTCGGGATTGGGCGAGCACTAGCTCGCTGCAAGGCGAATGCCGAATGTGTGGAGCCGTTTAAAGGCGGCTCCACACATTCGTCATTCGGCGACCAGCGATCAACCGCTCGCCGAATTCCGAGTAGTGTGGATGAGTTGTTTGCTATTTACCGAGTAACGAACATTTGGGGTTCGCCCTACCCACCGCGTGTCGGTCTTTTGGACACATCAAAGGGAGCGAACATTCGCCGAACAAGTCATCTTCTCGGGATTCGGCTAGCACTAGCTCGCTGCTCGGCGAATACCGAATGTGTGGAGCCGTCTTGAGACATGGCCAAGGAGTCCGGGGCTTCAGTGAGCGTTTACACGACTGTTCAGGCAGTCGGCAAGTCCTTGATGAAAACGCGTCATTTTCAGCCAATGTTTCACTGATATCTGGAAAACAAAGGAAAATACAGGTATGCAAGCGCTTGTGAAAGCCACAAGATATAGATTGACAGACTAGTGATTCCAGGCGCACGAACTACTGAGGCCATACGTGTGGGGTGTTTTTTATCACGGGAGGTGGCAGTGTTCTTCCCCCGCTGGATGGTGAGAACCGGCGCCGATTTACCCATCGACTTGCTGTTTTTTCTTCAGTTGAGTATCGCCCACCAGCGGGGCACCACCCCAGCCGGGACAAGCTTTAATCTCCGACTGGTCTTCCAAAATGTATTGTAGTGTAGTACTCGTAAGTGTAAGTTTGTGTAGGCAAGGGAAGAGATGTAGGTAAGCGTAGGTAAGCGACTCCGATATTCGCCTGGTGTTGATCAGAGAAACCACGGGAAACTACCAATCGCAGATCCCGGTGAATTGCATTCTCCTCCAGACGGTTGCTGAACTTGACCTAGCTGTATAGTTAGTGTCGAAAATCCTGTCACAGTCTGGACTCGGACCCTAGGACCTCCCAGTCAGAGGCCCTGCAGTGATATCAGTTGATGCTCTGAGCCATCTAAGCTGGTCGCTCGCTAAATAAAACATAAAAGTCGCCTTAGAAAGTATATTAAATAGAATCATACTTTGAGGTATCCTTTCAAATTTTAGACAATCAAATAAAAACAATAAAAACGTATTGAAAAAATCAGTCTTTATTCATTAAGTTAAATCGCAAAATTAGTATACAACTGTTTGTGAAGAGATTCATTCACATCTTCAGGTTGTATATTGGTAAAATGTTTCAATTATGAAACATAAAACAAAAACCATACTACCATTATATTGGTATTGTAAAAGAATCAAAATAGCATAAAAGTGAAATGCCAAATTAATATACATTACAAAGTTTATCTATTGAAAGACAAGAAATTAAACATTAGTGCGAGTCAAAAGGTCAGAACAACTCACGGTTTATTAATTGATAAAAAATTCGCACCAAATGTGTATATACATCTTTATATATGGCCGATGTCAAATTTTAAAAAATGTCAGATTTAGAATAACAATGGTAGTGTATGACTGGAACTTGAGCATGGAGGTCCAGCGGGGAGAAGGCAGGAGTAAACTACGGGAAAGAAATCGGAGGGGAAATGAAGAGATGCAGGAGGTTGGAATGAGAAGGACAGGGGCTGAAGTAAATGAAATTATATAAAAAAGGATAAATGAAATTGTATAAAAAAGGATATAAAGTGAGACCCAATTAATTCTTACTTGGGTCAGATAAATCATATTTATTTATTTTAAGTAAAAGATTGTCATCTACCGATGTGATCAGATTTTATTCTAAATTCGTATTAAGTTTCATATGTTTTAATTTGTATGGATTCTGAAATCAGACGGGCATATATCGTTTTAGAAGCCATACTTCGTTATACTTCGAGTACACTCTGCGCATACATTCCCCGATTCAGCGTGTACACGCCTTTGTGGATTTGGAGGGGAAATGAGAGCGGAGTCGGGGAAGTCGCTTGTACTTGCAGGAGCGCCGGGCTTCACAGGCGGAAAATTACTTCGAGCGGGTGTAGTTTGCTCTATTACACCTCTCGCTCTTTGTTCGCTGCTTGAAAAATTTTAAATAGTATCCAAGAAATGCGAGAGTGTCACTTTACTAAAAAGTCATTGGCCTGTAACGACAATAAGTACATCAAGTTAAAGCTGGATTCGCAACATTCCAAGATATCCATAAAAAAAAGCAGTTTCATACAGCGAGTCTCAAAAGCCTGAAAGTTTTCGCACGTTGTACTTACCATTTTTCCAATTTGAGAGAAGACCTGTATCATAAATATCACAACGGGGGAGCAGAAGGGTTTATTTTCATGACCTATCCCCTGTTCAATAATGGAATACATAAACAAGGGAACATAAAGCAATAAGGTGGTGTTGTGCAACCAAGCAGTCTAGCTCGCAAGTACAGTATAACCAGTGCGGTAGCATCAAATGATGTTTTTGCGGTGAAACACAGTAACAATTTGCGACAACAATAACAAACAAAACTGCTGACGTCCTTTTAACCGACGTTATGGAAGAACATCTGTTTGTATGAGTAACAAAAATATTATTACGGTTTTGCTCCGGAACCTGCGTTGATAAGAGGTGATCAGTGAACTTGACTTATTAATAAAAGCGAATATTACCAATCACTACGGCACAACTGCCTTTGCGATCTTGGCCACCGGGCCGACTAAACCAAATTTTAAATCGCAAGAAAACATAATGTAAGGAAATAATTACTTTTTGAATAGATCGCATTATATGTGATATTAAATAATTACTTTACTGCTAATTGTGTTGTATTTTAGCCGCCGCTTCTTTGATATCCGATATAATTTCGTCATTGACTCCTCGACGGGAAGCCTCGGCACTTAGGGTGACCAGCGTCTACTCAGCCCGCGGCAGCTGCCCCCTTGCGCGGTCGAGCATCCCGCCATTTCCTGTGAATCGCAAATGGCGAAGTGTACATCTGAGGCCGCCCAAGTGCTCCTGGCTCTCCTCCCCCTTCGCCGCTTCGTAGCGCGGCCTTTGCCCAACATTAATCCCCGAAAGAAATTGCGCTTCCGAGCTGAATCGCGCGGATGGAGCTGAGCGGGCGCGCCCGGGGCTGGGCAGGGCGCCGAGGCGCGCATCCCTTCAAAGCGGAGGGGAGGGGCACTGGGCCTCCGAAGGGCTTTCAAGGGCCCGCCACAGCCTCGGCCTCCAGCCTCCGACATGATGGCGGCCCAAGCTGCGTTTGGATTCGGCTCCCAACAGCCTCCGTAATCCTCTCGCCCTCTATTTCCTCTCGTTTACCTCCCGAGTTTAAATTGATATTATGATCAATGCTACCGGCTTAGGTGGCTCAGGGCACCAACTGATGTCGCTGCAATTCCTATGACAGGGGGATCCTAGAGTTCTAGAACCAGCGGTGGCAGGATTTTCGATACTTGTTGGGTCATTCCGTGCATTTTTTTCAGATTTTTTGACAGTCTCAGATTTTTAAAAATAATTTAGAATGTTAATACACTGATAATGAACAGTTAAAAGACAATTTATGTAATTAATATCTTTAGCGGCTATGAAACAATATGGGTTAAACATGGATAATAATGCAATGTACTCAATAATTAAAACAATTCTGACATTCAAAAAATGAATAAATCTGCAAAGACAAGGACCCTGTCTTGAAGATAAATAAACTTACTTTAAGCGGTTGACAATATATTAAAGATTAAGATATTTATTTATAATAAAAATGCAAGTAAATTAAACAAATACATATATCTTCAAAAGTTTTTTTTCTCTTTCATATTTTACACACTACAAGCAGAACTAATAAATAACCATTCTGCCTACTGTCGCGATGGAATCTTAAAATTGTGTGTGTTATAAAATAAAAAGTTTACGCACATTACGCTTTTAAGATTGAAAATCGCGTGCACTTGTTCAGTTAGGGGTGAGGCAAGATCGTACGCAGGAACCGTCAAGTTCATACTCTAGGGATATCCGTCGATGCCTTGCAAGGGATCCGGGCACCAGCTTACGCCTTTGTTTCCTTGTGTTACTGTTTAGTGATACTTCGTGTTTAGATTGCTGAAGATTGTGAATATGTTTAGCAAGCTTCGGTGCAGCAATCAATTGAGTAGCACAAAAGTCGGGGGAGGGAGAAAAATAAGAGGCGATGCGGAAGAAAATACCGAATCTAGTACCGGGAGCGGTAGCTCAGTGCATCAACTGTCACTGCAGTGCCTCTGACCGGGAGGTCCTAGGTTCGAGTCGTGACGTCGGCAGGATTTTCAACACTAGCTTTTCAGCTAGGTCGAATGTCTGGAGGAGAATTCTAGCGGCCGACTGCTCTGATCGGTAGTTTTCCGTTGTTTCCGATCAGCACCAGGCGCATGTCGGAGCAGTTCCCTACCAAACGGGCCAAATACCGCGCGCGATATTTCCTTCGTCTTCCTTGTCCTATCCTTTCCCATTACACACACTTACACTAACATGCATTACACTAGCATATATTCCGGGAGACCGGTCGGGAGCTTGGTGGTGCCCCACTGGTGGGACAGTCCTGGTTAGGGGGAAACCCTCCTAGCCGGCGGTGGGTCGGCGCCGGATCTCGCCATCCGGCGAGGGAAGATCACCGCCATCTCCCGAGGGAAATAATGCTTTACACTTACGGGACTAACGAACTGTTGACGCGCCCAGAATCACCAACCAACCAACCAACCAACCTAATTTAGTGGTAGATGAAGCAATATTGGATCTGTGTCGTTTCAGGATATCAAAAATACTTAATGCAGATCTTGACTCAACTCAAACAGTGAAGTGATTCAAGTGAATTCGAGTACGTATCCGCAGGAGTTATGACAGAAAATAATACCGAGAAAAATCGTACGCGCAAAAATAATAAAAAAGCAAAAACGGCTACTTAAAGTAATTTTAAAATGCTGTACAGAAAATTTCAAAAGAGCGACCATGTAAAAAAGACACCCAAATTACAAAATTGGGTTCTTAAGGTTTGGTGGAATGAGGCCAAAGCAATCTCAGCTGGATCAGATGTTCTTTCTAAATTATTAAATTTCGTCGTTAAAAACCACCGTCTTGAAGTGATTTACAAAAAGTGGACCAACACAGACAAAGCCGAGATGATTACGGTTACAGCAATTGCTCAAAACGTCTGTAATTTCATCACCTACTTCAAGAACCTCAAAGCTCATAACTTTGTAGAAAGAGCTCAATCATCACATTTAAAACAACTGAGAAGCTCTATTCAACCAGAAAATTTAATTGTCATCGGTGATTACTCCGAAAATTACAGTTTCGTGATTCAGGATGCGATTCAGTGTTGCCACTGGAACAAATCTCAAGCCACATTACATCCATTTATTATTTTTACAGCGATTTTGAAGATAATTCCTTGAAATATATGTCAGTCATGTCAGATTATTTAGTACACGATTCTGCTGCAGCGCACTTTTTTCAGAAGAGACTACTCTTCTGTCTTATACAGACATTTCCTTAAATAAGTAAAATCTATTACTTAAGTGATGTCGCGACTAGTCAGTATAAAAACAGAAAGGATTTCTGCAATGTGACGTATAACAAGGAGGATTTTGAAGACCCAGCTGAATGCACTTGTTTGCAACGAGACACGAAAAAGATCCCTGTGACGGAATATGGAGGAACGTCAAGAGAATTGCAGCTTACACAAGTCTTCAAGGAACTTGTATCACTACTCCTAGGGAACGTTTTGAATGGACGAAGAGAAATATGGAAAAACTTTATTTTATTTTTCCCAGGTAACAGGAACATGAAGCAGAGGTAGAATTTTTAAATACCGGTAAGATTCATAGACCTGAAAATTGTGCCGGGAACGTGGAGTATCCACTCAGTGATTCAATTTTCTGAAAACAAAATTGCTGTGAGAACGTACTGTAGTTAATTTGAAGTTACTAGAAAAGTGGTTTTGCAAAATCCACCATCGCGCCGTGAAGAAAACAGTAACGCCGAGTGCGTTTTTCTCATCTGCCTTTAGTCTTTTATCGAAAGATCAGACTGTTTTGTCTAATTTCAAATGACTCTTGTATATTGATACTCGGAAACTTCATTGCTTCAAGGCGAAATATTCAGCTGGTGTTCGTTATATCTGAGCACTCGCATGTCATTTTCTCTCATTCATCCCTGAGTTCAATAAATAATTCTAATCAAAACCCAAATCAATTGTGAAATACTAGTATAGAATGTTTTGTGTTGAATTAAATCAGTAAGTGTTATCCAGTCCTAAATGTATTGTACCAAAAACAACAGGAAATCATTAAGAAAAATCTTATGAAAATATGTATGAGAAAGTCTTATTCACAAAAATGTGTCGTGACCGTGCATTTTGTGGCAGTACACAGAATCCTCGTAGAAACCATGGAACCTTCAGTTTCTGTGGCGAGACATGTGAGATCAAAATCTTAGTAATCAATATTCATCATCTCGAAATTAAGGAGATGATAAATGTTGACATCTAATTAATTGGAAAGGTAATTCAAAAGTTTCTCAATCCGCACTTAGTATTTCCCAACTTAGATGTGGAAGGAGTGTTTAATTAACATGTCATAACCAAAAGTTCCATCACCTCTTATTCCCTCGCTATTTCCATTCAGAATGTCGTTGTAAGGAGCTATCACTTTTCCGCACATAGATACAGAAGCCGTATGGTTCAATTTTATTTCATGTATTAGCTCAAATACACAATCATGACGAGTGAATATTCGCGAAAGTTAGTATTCGGTTTATTAAATCGTTGTTTCTTAGCATATTAAGCAATTTAATTGGAATTAAGTTTTTTCTTCGTTACTATTTCGTTTAAACAATAAAAACATTTTTCTAGAATTTGTATAATCACATTTCGGCAAGATCTATTCTACAATATTCTTCGAAAACATTACTGAATATAGTTCACCATCATCTTCTTCAGATTCAAAATTATTTTTATTTCTGTGATTTTATAATTTTTTTGTAATTTAAATGACTTCGATAAATGTAAAAAAGTCAGATACTTTGTTTTCAGTATTCGTAATTCCTATTTTTTATAAAAACGTTTGTTTCGCTTTCAAATATCAATATTGTATTTTTCAGTAAAAAATTGGCCGATATGTTGTTCTTACTCACGTTTATTGGACAATAATCGATTAGGATTTTGTTGCCAAACAATTCCAGAGGAGAAACAAATGTATTTTAAAACCTCTGTATCCTTAATAACAATAACAATATTAGTTTGTGTTAAAAATGAAAAGGGAATTGTAGGTTCATTCCATTGTTATTTCTATTTTAGTGCCAATAATAATTTAAGCCTGTGTGTGTTGGAAGAAAATCAGAATATAATTTGTTGCTATGACGTAGGTACTTCATCGTGTTACGAACATATCTTCATTTTACTCATAAGTATACTGATTGGTACTGAACCACGTTCATATAAATTGACTAATGGATGTCAAAATAATCTTGACCTACACTATATATACCTTCCGTCGAAAATGCAAAGTATCAAAATTGTATTTCCTAAGGATTTATCATTTTTACAAAAAAGGTTTCTTTTGGTGACATTTTCCTTATAGGATGTTAGCAACTTTGTATCATAGAACAAGTGCTTGGCAATATCGGGACAATATTAAATGATTAACTGTTATCCAGGTGATCGTATATGCTGCATGGGACTTATCCTCTGCTTTCCGTATCGCAACCACAGATGAAAACAAACATCTGCAGAATCGTATTCACAAATCTGGTGATGATGGTGGAGAGTAGTTATCGCTGTAGATTAATATTAAAGTAATCTAAAATTAAAAGATCGAGAAATATCAGAGATTCCGTACATATCTTCTGGAATCAAAATCTAGCACGAGAGAAAAACCTACAAGTAGTAAAATTTTACCACGTTTCCAAATTCTTCCGTCCGAATTTAGCATCACCTCGCAAATATTCCACCCGACTCGGCTTCGCGACGATCGCGAAAGTTAACGACCTTTCTGTTAAATCCGAAAGCGCTCCACTGCCATTACCGGGAGCCTTCGTTATCGCTTATTCGGTAGCAGGCGCAAGACCCGCAGCGCGGGTCTAAATTCGCGCTTGGGGGCGGATATTAACTTAAACGCCCGTCATATTAAAAGGCGAAGTTTGTGCCGCGGGCGGGCGGGCGGGGCGGAGACGGAGGCGTAGTTCGTGTTTCGTCCGCGAGCGGAATGTTCAGCGCTAATTACGGAACCGAGGAGAAGGCAGAGTGCGGGGGAGAGGGGGCGGTAACCAACTTAGGCGCCGGTTCGTCCGGACGGTCGCCTCGAGGTTATCCCCCCCCCGCCCCTGCCCCGCCCCCCTCCCCGCCCTTTCTCTGCATCCCCTCCTTCCCGGGCCTGGTAGTACCCTACGTCTTTCCATGTCCCTCACAGCTATGCTTGCCCGCTTCGGTTATTACCTTGGTAATAAGGGCTGATTGAAACTGAGTTAGCCTCGGCTCGCGCCTGTCCGCGAGTGCGCGCGTCATAATGTCAGCGGAGAACGTGTAGAGGTTGGTTAGTGGAGGTGGGGGTGATAGTGGTAATGGTTTTGTTGGTAATTCATGTGGCGGATAAGGCAAGGGCAGAAGTGAAGACGCTGAGAAAATACATTGCCAAACTCCAGAGAAAGCAATTAGATAAGAGGAGGAAAAATGAATGGATTGCGTGAGCGATCCGACAATTACATTGAATATAGCGGACCTCCCTCTCTCTCCTCCCAGCTGATACGTGACGGGCGATTGCGTCAAAGTATATACAAAATGAAATCATGGGTTGATGCTGTTTTCTAATACACGAGTATAATAATGAACATTATGCCATGAAGATGAATTGTACAAAATTTAAAATGGAGAAAGTAAGGTGACGAATCTAAATTTGAACGTAATTCAAAAGCTAATAAGTTGGAGAATGTTAAAAATAAAGTCAGTGAAGAATGTGGACTCGTATTGAACTAAGAACATTGTGCAAATTAATACTCACGATAATTCATATTACGATAATTCGTACACAACCATTCTCAATGCAAATTCTTAAATCTGACATGTCGCATTGAGGATAACCAAGATTGTCCCCACAAATTTTCCATCTCACACGACCGACTGAGATGGAAAAGTTGCGACTACTTTGTGTTTCTTGATAGAATCATATTTATATAATCACAGTTATAGAATTTTTATTATGTAATCTCAATTACATAATCTCAATTATAGAATCTAGATCATAGAACCACAACTAATCACAATTTCATCTATACTTTCATTCATAGAAGGCCTTGACTCACTGTATTCTACGTGTATGGCGATGTGCTATCATAAAAACGTCTTTACATTTGTCTTTTTCGATTAGTCTGACTTTTACAATTGTCAGTTGTAACTTGTCAATTGTGTACTTGTAGTGAGTTAACTGCAAGTGTTTCATTCAACCACGGTAGAATGTTATTTTCGTGACCAGACAGATTTTTATGTATTGCCGCAGGAATAGTAATGGACGCGAGGCTGAATGAATGAATCAGAGGATGTTTCCAAAGCTAAGACAGTCAAGTCATCTAACCTTTGGTGCCATTTATCGTCGTTTTGCTGAGATAGGAACCGTTGCACCACAGACCAAGGAGAAGGAGAAGAGAAAAATCAACAGTTGCTCATATGCCTGGCCACTTAGAAATAATTCTAGTTTGCCGGCGACGGTCCAGGTATCAACACAAAACTAGTGGTCGTGGCGTATGGTACATCTGAAAGTATGGAATGAAGGATACTTTATGTGCTGCACATGTATCCGTATCCTTTTCAACTTGTGCAGGTCCTTTCGCTTGCTGATCACTCAGCACGGGAGAACGTTTGCTGATGGTTTCTGGCACAAAAACTCAATTTATTGTTTGTTTCGTCAGTTTTTGTTACAGACGAGGCAACGTTTGAAAGAGATGGAATTACAAATTTCCACAAACAACACGTATGGGGCCCGATCGTAAACCTTATGCGACAGTCCAGGCTAGACAGTTCAAGTGACAGTTCAAGCTTAAAGTGTGGGCTGAAATTGTAGGTCCATACTTTCTTCCAGCACGTCATACAGATGTTATATACAGGGGCTTTATTCAGAACACGCTCCCAGATTTTCGACATGAATATGTGCTCCTGCAATTAAGACAAAACTGGTGGGGCTCCAGCACATTTTAGTCCCATTGTTTGAGATACACAGGCTGGTATCTATCATGACAGATGGATAGGTAGAGGGTCAGTTCTAAGGTGTGCACGTTCTCCCAACCTCAATCCTATGGATGTTTATCTCTGGGGCACGATAAAAAATTGCTTTACGTAGCAGCTACTCTGTATGAAAAACTACATCTACGCGTCATGAAAGCCTACGAATCCATTCGACTCCATCCAGGATAATTTGAAAGGGTACGACAGTTCCGCAGTATTTGAAAGGGTGCGACATTATTAGACGAGTTCATGCGTGTCTAGATCAAAGAGGAGGGCATTTCGAGCACTCGTTACGAGTTTTATGTGTTTATGAGTTGTTATGGGTATTTGTTAATAAATTAATAACGAGAAAACGAAGGATTGTGCTACACATGTTCATATGAACGTTTTGTATTATTTTTGGGTGGGTAACCCTTGCCTGAAATATGGAAAGTATTTTTGAATCAACCTGTATATCCCGCGGTGTGCGTATCATACACTGCACGCCAATATGCACCTCTGATCTTTTTAGATCTTTGGACACGAGAATACGATGCTTCCATAACGCAATTTACAGAATATGCAAAAAGCAAATGTCCTTGCCAAGGATGATTGGAACTTGCTACCCTTCAAATCGAAACACCGAAGCGGTGGGCGTTTTAGCTACCCCATCCACTCACTTAACCCCATCGTAATAAATATTGCATTGTTTTTTAAACGTTGGTCGATGATAGATATCTACTCTTCTCAAAAGTGGATAAATATCTACTTTGGATAAGAAAGAATAAGTTCGATCACGTCAGTCCATCCGTCAGTGGCCAAGCTGGCGCCTAATCCAAAACGCATATATTTCCCGATCTGAAGGAACTCGATACCCTGCAGGTTTGAAACAGATAAACAGATTCTTTCTTGGAGATACTTCACATAAAGATTCAACACTTTCAAACTTTACTCAAAAATGTCTCAATTTTTTTAAATTAAATTTTGCTCTTGGATAATTTATAGAATGCTTAAAATGGTGGAGATCACATTTTTGTTGAAATCTCT